>JASFYC010000402.1:0-2500 GCA_030412335.1 Botrylloides violaceus
GGTCGGAAACGTCCCCCTCTGGAACGATTTCGGGCTCTCGAGCTCGTCGGAGCGAGGCCGTGGCCCGCACGACGAGCGCGAGCTCGCGTAGCTACGGTTCTTGTCCTCGGGAGGTGGTCCGCGGGTAGTCCCGCGGGTTCCCCGCCTGCCCGGTTTGCCTCGAAAAGCGACAGGTTGCTCCGGCAGCCTGCCGACGTGTAATCCCCGCCGAGTTGGGATGCCGACGCTGATCCTGGTACGACAGGTTGCAGCACGCAACGGCGATCGTTGCCCGCACGGGATCGATCGGCCTCGCGAGAACACGGCTACCGTTGCCCGCCACGGGATCGGTAGGCCCGCACGAGAAGGTAGTAGCAGCTAGCAGCAAGCGGCATTGGCGGCCACCGTTGCCCGCACGGGATCGGTGGCCGGGCCCGGCCGAAAAAAGTTGCAGTAGTAGCGGCGTCGTCGTCGTCGTCGTCGCCGGCTACCGTTGCCCGCACGGGATCGGTAGGCCGGCCGGCCGGCGTATGTGCGCGCGCTCTGGTTCGAAGCGAATTTTGTCTCGACGATATCTGGTTGATCCTGCCAGTAGTGATATGCTTGTCTCAAAGATTAAGCCATGCAGGTGTAAGTACGAGTTGACGTAAAGCGAAACTGCGAATGGCTCATTAAATCAGTCTTGGTTTATTTGGTCTCGAGAGCGAAAGTGGATAACTGTGGCAATTCCAGAGCTAATACATGCAATTAGCGCCGACTTCGGAAGGCGTGCTTTTATTGGATCAAAACCGACCGGGTTCGCCCGTCTCTTTTGATGACTCTGGATAACCACGCGGATCGCGCGGTCTTGTGCCGGCGACAAACCATTCAAGTGTCTGACCTATCAACTTTCGAAGGTAAGCTACGGGCTTACCTTTGTGATAACGGGTGACGGGGAATCAGGGTTCGATTCCGGAGAGGGAGCCTGAGAAACGGCTACCACATCCAAGGAAGGCAGCAGGCGCGCAAATTACCCATTCCCGACACGGGGAGGTAGTGACGAAAAATAACAATACAGGACTCTAACGAGGCCCTGTAATTGGAATGAGTACATTCTAAAACTCTTAACGAGTATCCATTGGAGGGCAAGTCTGGTGCCAGCAGCCGCGGTAATTCCAGCTCCAACAGTGTATGCTAAAGTTGTTGCGGTTGAAAAGCTCGTAGTTGGATATTGGGCGAGCGCGGTCGGTCCGTCGCAGGGCGTGCACTGGTCGCGTTCGCCTCGACTTCGGTTCTCCGTCGGTGCTCTTGACTGAGTGTCGGCGGTGGCCGAGAAGTTTACTTTGAAAAAATTAGAGTGTTCAAAGCAGGCTGGTCGCCTGAATAGTGTTGCATGGAATAATGGAATAGGACCTCGGTTCTATTTTGTTGGTTTTCGGAACGGAGGTAATGATTAAGAGGGACAGACGGGGGTGTCCGTACTCTGCCGTTAGAGGTGAAATTCTTGGATCGGCGGAAGACGAACTACTGCGAAAGCATTCACCAAGAATGTTTTCTTTAATCAAGAGCGAAAGTCAGAGGTTCGAAGACGATCAGATACCGTCCTAGTTCTGACTATAAACGATGCCAACTAGCGATCGGGAGGCGTTACCATGACGACCTTCCCGGCAGCTTCCGGGAAACCAAAGTCTTTGGGTTCCGGGGGAAGTATGGTTGCAAAGCTGAAACTTAAAGGAATTGACGGAAGGGCACCACCAGGAGTGGAGCCTGCGGCTTAATTTGACTCAACACGGGGAAACTCACCCGGCCCGGACACAGGAAGGATTGACAGATTGAGAGCTCTTTCTTGATTCTGTGGGTGGTGGTGCATGGCCGTTCTTAGTTGGTGGAGCGATTTGTCTGGTTAATTCCGATAACGAACGAGACTCTGGCATGCTAAATAGTTACGCGACCTTCTCGGTCGGCGTTTAACTTCTTAGAGGGACTAGTGGCGTTTAGCCACACGAGATTGAGCAATAACAGGTCTGTGATGCCCTTAGATGTTCGGGGCCGCACGCGCGCTACACTGAATGAATCAGCGAGTCTAACCTGGGCCGAAAGGTCTGGGTAACCCGTTGAACCTCATTCGTGATTGGGATAGGGACTTGCAATTGTTTCCCTTGAACGAGGAATTCCCAGTAAGCGCAAGTCATCAGCTTGCGTTGATTACGTCCCTGCCCTTTGTACACACCGCCCGTCGCTACTACCGATTGAATGGTTTAGTGAGATCCTTGGATCGGCCCCGTCGCGGCTGGCAACAGTCGAGTCGGCGCGTCGAGAGGACGATCAAACTTGATCATTTAGAGGAAGTAAAAGTCGTAACAAGGTTTCCGTAGGTGAACCTGCGGAAGGATCATTATCGGAGCGGTCGCGAGACTGCGCAGGACAAGCCTGGTTGGTTTATCGAGAGCGACGGCGTCGCGTCGGCCCCTCTTCGCGGGGGGGCCGACCGGCGTCGAGGGCCGCCTCCGCCCCGGGAGCAGGGGAGGCGGACGAACGTGAA
>JASFYC010000402.1:7500-114917 GCA_030412335.1 Botrylloides violaceus
CAATCCAGCGTAAATTTTGTACTCCCCCCACACCTTTTTACCAACAAAAAAAACTCCATCCATTCAAAAACTTTGCTCCATCTATTCATTAATTCATCCATCCATTTATTTACATATACACACACAAATTCACGTATAGACATACGGATACCCAAACGCACAAATTTACAAACGTTTTCGCGCTCTCGAATACACAAACACACACACACAAAACGCTCACACACACAAACTCGCAGACAAAATGCGCACTAGGGCATCCGTGCACGCACGCACACACAAACACAGGGTAGCGCGCGCACCCATACAAACCCTAACGCGAGCTTATGCACGCGCATACGAACGAACAAACAAACCAACAAACCTTCGCACTCACATACGCACGCATAAACTCAAAAAAGCACACACGCACACACACACAAACCCACATACGCACATATGCACAGACCAACATACGCACACACGCAAACACGCACGCACACATACATATACACACAAATACATATACATTTACACACAAACATGCACACATACACACATAGTTCTCTTCTTTGCATATTACTTTTTTTACTCCGTGTATACATTTTTTCAATCCAATGTTAAGTTTCTACTCTGTCTACATATTTCTCTGTTTCCATATATCAAAATTGATTGGCGTGGTATGTTTGCGTTTAGTAAATTGTCAACAGAGAAGAAATATTTATTTCCTCGTACTCAAAAAGCATCGCTGTTACTATAAACATATAAAGAAATAGAAAAACGGCGACGATACTTCCTATTCATGATACCGTTCAGTTGACCGTGCGTTTTAGACTGTCCGGTAAAAGATAAAAGGTCAATAGGCTTCAATTGTCAAAGTAGATCTCAATGGTCATAATTCAATTGTCAATGGTGAATTGTCACCGGTCAAGGGTCAACGGTCAATATTCAATGAACTTTGATCAACAATGAGCCTTTATTGATCGATTTGCCTCAATGGTCAATGGACCTCAATGGTCAATCGGCCTGTTTTCCTCCGTCCACACATATATTCCTCCGTCCACACATTCTCTCTTTCTATACTACGTCTTATCCCTCCTCCATCCATCCTTTTTTTACTCCGTCCACACGGCGGGATAGAATGTGTGGACGGCGTAAAAATAGTGTGGACGGAGGAGGGATGCAACGTCGTTGGATGGGAATAAGGTGTGGACGGAGGGAACAAGGCACATTGACCATTGAGGCCAATTGACCATTGAGACCCGTTTACCATTGAGGCCAATTTTGCAATCAAGGCTCATTTCCCAACGAAGGCCTATTGATCATTGAAGCCTATTGACCAATGAAGTCCCATTGACCATTCTCTGTCGCCAGATATCAAAATTGATTGGCGTGGTATGTTTGCGTTGGGTCAATTGTCAACAGAGAAGAAACATTGATTTTCTTGTCCTCAAAATGCATCGCTGTTACTATAAACATAAAAAGAAATAGAAAAACGGCGACGATACTTTTTATTCGTAATACCGTTCAGTAGACCGTGCGTTTTAGACTGTCCGGTCAAAGATCAAAGGTCAATAGGCTTCAATTGTCAAAGTATATCTCAATGGTCAAAAGTCAATTGTCAGCGGTCAATTGTCACCGGTCAAAGGTCAACGGTCAATAATCAATAGGCTTTAATCAACATTGAGACTTTACTGATCGAGTGGCCTCAATGGTCAATGAACCTCAATGGTCAATGGACCTCAATGGTCAATCGGCCTGTTTTCCTCCGTCCACACATATATTCCTCCGTCCACACATTCTCTCTTTCTATACTACGTCTTATCCCTCCTCCGTCCATCCTTTTTTTACTCCGTCCACACGGCGGGATAGAATGTGTGGACAGCGTAAAAATAGTGTGGACGGAGGAGGGATGCAACGTCGTTGGATGGGAATAAGGTGTGGACGGAGGGAACAAGGCACATTGACCATTGAGGACAATTGACCATTGAGACCCGTTTACCATTGAGGCCAATTTTGCAATCAAGGCTCATTTCCCAACGAAGGCCTATTGATCATTGAAGCCTATTGACCAATGAAGGCCCATTGACCATTCTCTGTCGCCACATATCAAAATTGATTGGCGTGGTATGTTTGCGTTGGGTAAATTGTCAACAGAGAGGAAACATTAATTTTTTCGTCCTCAAAATGCATCACTGTTACTATAAACATATAAAGAAATAGAAAAACGGCGACGATACTTCCTATTCGTGATACCGTTCAGTTGACCGTGCGTTTTAGACTGTCCGGTCAAAGATCAAAGGTCAAAAGGCTTCAATTGTCAAAGTAGATCTCAATGGTCATAATTCAATTGTCAATGGTGAATTGTCACCGGTCAAGGGTCAACGGTCAATATTCAATGGGCTTTGATCAACAATGAGCCTTTATTGATCGATTTGCCTCAATGGTTAATGGACCTCAATGGTCAATGGACCTCAATGGTCAATCGGCCTGTTTTCCTCCGTCCACACATATATTCCTCCGTCCACACTTTCTATCTTTCTATACTACGTCTTATCCCTCCTCCGTCCATCCTTTTTTTACTCCGTCCACACGGCGGGATAGAATATGTGGACGGAGTAAAAAAAGTGTGGACGGAGGAAGGATAGAACGTCGTTGGGTAGGAATAAGGTGTGGACGGAGGAAACAATGCACATTGACCATTTAGGCCCATTAATTATAGAGGCCCACTGATCAGCGAGGCTGATTATACCACGAAATACATTGTCCGTTGAAGCCAATTGACCAATTAAGATCAATTGAATAACGTGTGCCCATTGACCATTCTTTATCGTCAGATATAATGATTTATTGGCACGGTATTTATGCGTTCAGTAAAATGTAGACAGCTTTAAGTTCGAAGTAATATTTGATCCCTCGTTCTCAACAAGCATCGCTGTTACTAGCAACATATAGAAAAAGGGCGACGATAGTTCCTAATTATGGTACCGTTCAGTTGGACGTGCGTTTCGGACTGTCTGGTCAAAGATCAAAGGTCAATTGGCTTCAATTGTCAAAGTAGATCAAAATCGTCAATCGGCCTGTTTTTCTCCGTCCACACATTATCCCAAGCTATCAAAGTCGTATTCCTTCTCCGTCCACGCACATTTTCCTCCGTCCACACATTCTATCCTTCTATCCATCGTCTTATCCCTCCTCCGTCCACAGCGGGATAGAATGTGTGGAAGGAGTAGAAAAAGTGTGGACGGAGGAGGGATACAACGTCGTTGGGTAGGAATTAGGTGTGGACGGAGGAAACAATGCACATTGACCATTTAGGCCCATTAAATATTGAGGCCCACTGATCCTCGATGCTGATTATACCACGAAATGCATTGTCCGTTGAGGCCAATTGACCAACGAAGATCAATTGAATAATGTAAGCCCATTGACCATTGCTTCATTTCATCTGACTCACTATACATATGCCTACAAAAGTATATACTCACTGGAAAGAACGTGTACGGCATGTCATGATAGAAGCCAGATTAGGGTAGCTGGTAAGTAAACCTTTAGCAAATTTAAAAACACCGCACAAGGGCGAGGTAATATGTAATTCGTTGTACACAGCCTAAATCGCTGATACAAGAAACATAATTATAAAAGGAGGTCCTCGGTTAGAATTAGTGATGGCCAAAGTCGACATTCACCAGGTAACCAGTTTCAATAAACTTTAAACACAGCAGTTTGGCTAGCGTTTTGATTACGAGCAAACAATAAAAGGCCGGGTATGAAGCAATATTGTTACCCTATACTGCTTACAGAATTGTGAATTTTTTTTTTCATAATTGAGCATATTTGATGACGGGAGTGCTTTATCTTATACATTTTGGTTAGGTAATATCTTAATCCCCTTACACAATCAATAGCACTGTTAATATCATTTTATTACATAAAATGTAATATGTCAAATTGAATTTTACGGATAATATAAATGATAAGTGGTGATATTCGTCTGTCTGTAGCTAATTCGCTCTCAGATCAATTTAAATATTTGTCCATCCATGTGAAAGTCACACAATGCGAAAAAAATACACCTAAAATCACTTCGATCGTTAAATCGCATTTATCTAACTGCAAATTATTTGTCTACTATATCATTTACATTCTTTTCTGGAAAACAACTTCAATAAAGATTTTAACATTCCTCCATCCATCAGGAATATCATCCGATCCAAAGGAAATATTGCCCTATTTCCTCCAATCCAGGATCAACAAATATATTCCTAAATACTGCTAGAAAGGCTTTCGACGTAATATGGATAATATACAATTGTTGAATTACGCTGCAGTTCATGAAAACAACTTATGTTTGTTTATTGTTGTCACATATCAAAATTTATTGAAATGGCGTTTAGTACATTGTCAGCACCTCTCAAGTTTGAAGTAACCCTAACGCTCAACAAGCATTGTTGTTACTAGCAACATATACTGTTAAAGAATATCAATAGGGTTACGATAGTTCCTAATTATAGTACGGTTCAGTTGGCCGTGCGTTTTGGCCTGTCCGGTCAAAGATCAAAGTTCAATAGGCTTCAATTGTCAAAGTAGATCTCAATGGTCAAAAGTCAATTGTCAGTGGTCAATTGTCAACGTTTGAAGGTCAACGGTCAATAATCGATGGGCTTTAATCAACAATGAGGCTTTAGTGATCGATTGGCTTCAATGGTCAATGGACCTCAATGGTCAATCGGCCTGTTCTCCTCCGTCCACACATTTCCCCCAACTACCAACGTCGCGTTCCTCCTCCGTCCACACATATATTCCTCCGTCCACACATTCTATCTTTCCATACTACGTCTTATCCCTCCTCCGTCCATCCTTTTTTTACTCCGTCCACACGGCGGGATAGAATGTGTGGACGGAGTAAAAAAAGTGTGGACGGAGGAGGGATACAACGTCGTTGGATGGGAATAAGGTGTGGACGTAGGAAACAAGGCACATTGACCATTGAGGCCAATTGACCATTGAGTCCCGTTTACCATTGAGGCCAATTTTGCAATCAAGGCTCATTTCCCAACGAAGGCCTATTGATCATTGAAGCCTATTGACCAATAGTTACTATAAACATATAAAGAAATAGAAAAACGGCGACGATACTCCGTATTCATGATACCGTTCTGTTGACCGTGCGTTTTAGACTGTCCGGTCAAAGATCAAAGGGCAATAGGCTTCAATTGTCAAACTAGATCTCAATGGTCATAATTCCATTGTCAATGGTGAATTGTCACCGGTCAAGGGTCAACGGTCAATATTCAATGGGCTTTGATCAACAATGAGCCTTTATTGATCGATTTGCCTCAATGGTCAATGGACCTCAATCGTCAATGGACCTCAATGGTCAATCGGCCTGTTTTCCTCCGTCCACACATATATTCCTCCGTCCACACATTCAATCTTTCTATACTACCTCTTATCCCTCCTCCGTCCATCCTTTTTTTACTCCGTCCACACGGCGGGATAGAATGTGTGGACGGAGTAAAAAAAGTGTGGACGGAGGAGGGATACAACGTCGTTGGATGGGAATAAGGTGTGGACGTAGGAAACAAGGCACATTGACCATTGAGGCCAATTGACCATTGAGTCCCGTTTACCATTGAGGCCAATTTTGCAATCAAGGCTCATTTCCCAACGAAGGCCTATTGATCATTGAAGCCTATTGACCAATGAAGGCCCATTGACCATTCTCTGTCGCCAGATATCAAAATTGATTGGCTTGGTATGCTTGCGTTCAGTAAATTGTCAACAGCTCTCAAATTCGAAGAAACATTTAATTCCTCGTCCTCAAAATGCATCGCTGTTACTATAAACATATAAAGAAATAGAAAAACGGCGACGATACTTCCTATTCATGATACCGTTCAGTTGACCGTGCGTTTTAGACTGTCCGGTCAAATATCAAAGGTCAATAGGCTTCAATTGTCAAAGTACATCTCAATGGTCATAATTCAATTGTCAATGGTGAATTGTCACCGGTCAAAGGTCAACGGTCAATATTCAATATGCTTTGATCAACAAGTAGCCTTTATTGATCGATTTGCCTCAATGGTCAATGGACCTCAATGGTCAATGGACCTCAATGGTCAATCGGCCTGTTTTCCTCCGTCCACACATATATTCCTCCGTCCACACATTCTATCTTTCTATACTACGTCTTATCCCTCCTCCGTCCATCCTTATTTTACTCCGTCCACACGGCGGGATAGAATGTGTGGACGGAGTAAAAAAAGTGTGGACGGAGGAGGGATGCAACGTCGTTGGATGGGAATAACGTGTGGACGGAGGGAACAAGGCACATTGACCATTGAGGCCAATTGACCATTGAGACCCGTTTACCATGGAGACCAATTTTGCAATCAAGGCTCATCTCTTAACGAAGGCCTATTGATCATTGAAGCCTATTGACCAATGAAGGCCTATTGACCATTCTCTGTCGCCACATATCAAAATTGATTGGCGTGGTATGTTTGCGTTAATTAAATTGTCAACAGAGAAGAAACATTTAATTCCTCGTCCTCAAAATGCATCGCTGTTACTATAAACATAAAAAGAAATAGAAAAACGGTGACGATACTTTTTATTCATGATACCGTTCAGTTGACCGTGCGTTTTAGACTGTCCGGTCAAAGATCAAAGGTCAATAGGCTTCAATTGTCAAAGTAGATCTCAATAGTCATAATTCAATCGTCAATGGTGAATTGTCACCGGTCAAAGGTCAACGGTCAATATTCAATGGGCTTTGATCAACAATGAGCCTTTATTGATCGATTAGCCTCAGTGGTCAATGTACCTCAATGGTCAATCGTCCTGTTTTCCTCCGTCCACACATTTCCCCCAACTATCAACGTCGCAATCCTCCTCCGTCCACACATATATTCCTCCGTCCAAACATTCTATCTTTCTATACTACGTCTTATCCCTCCTCCGTCCATCCATTTTTTACTCCGTCCACACGGCGGGATAGAATGTGTGGACGGAGTAAAAAAAGTGTGGACGGAGGAGGGATGCAACGTCGTTGGATGGGAATAACGTGTGGACGGAGGGAACAAGGCACATTGACCATTGAGGCCAATTGACCATTGAGACCCGTTTACCATTGAGGCCAATTTTGCAATCAAGGCTCATTTCCCAACGAAGGCCTATTGATCATTGAAGCCTATTGACCAATGAAGTCCCATTGACCATTCTCTGTCGCCAGATATCAAAATTGATTGGCGTGGTATGTTTGCGTTGGGTCAATTGTCAACAGAGAAGAAACATTGATTTTCTCGTCCTCAAAATGCATCGCTGTTACTATAAACATAAAAAGAAATAGAAAAACGGCGACGATACTTTTTATTCGTAATACCGTTCAGTAGACCGTGCGTTTTAGACTGTCCGGTCAAAGATCAAAGGTCAATAGGCTTCAATTGTCAAAGTATATCTCAATGGTCAAAAGTCAATTGTCAGCGGTCAATTGTCACCGGTCAAAGGTCAACGGTCAATAATCAATAGGCTTTAATCAACATTGAGACTTTACTGATCGAGTGGCCTCAATGGTCAATGAACCTCAATGGTCAATGGACCTCAATGGTCAATCGGCCTGTTTTCCTCCGTCCACACATATATTCCTCCGTCCACACATTCTCTCTTTCTATACTACGTCTTATCCCTCCTCCGTCCATCCTTTTTTTACTCCGTCCACACGGCGGGATAGAATGTGTGGACAGCGTAAAAATAGTGTGGACGGAGGAGGGATGCAACGTCGTTGGATGGGAATAAGGTGTGGACGGAGGGAACAAGGCACATTGACCATTGAGGACAATTGACCATTGAGACCCGTTTACCATTGAGGCCAATTTTGCAATCAAGGCTCATTTCCCAACGAAGGCCTATTGATCATTGAAGCCTATTGACCAATGAAGGCCCATTGACCATTCTCTGTCGCCACATATCAAAATTGATTGGCGTGGTATGTTTGCGTTGGGTAAATTGTCAACAGAGAGGAAACATTAATTTTTTCGTCCTCAAAATGCATCACTGTTACTATAAACATATAAAGAAATAGAAAAACGGCGACGATACTTCCTATTCGTGATACCGTTCAGTTGACCGTGCGTTTTAGACTGTCCGGTCAAAGATCAAAGGTCAAAAGGCTTCAATTGTCAAAGTAGATCTCAATGGTCATAATTCAATTGTCAATGGTGAATTGTCACCGGTCAAGGGTCAACGGTCAATATTCAATGGGCTTTGATCAACAATGAGCCTTTATTGATCGATTTGCCTCAATGGTTAATGGACCTCAATGGTCAATGGACCTCAATGGTCAATCGGCCTGTTTTCCTCCGTCCACACATATATTCCTCCGTCCACACTTTCTATCTTTCTATACTACGTCTTATCCCTCCTCCGTCCATCCTTTTTTTACTCCGTCCACACGGCGGGATAGAATATGTGGACGGAGTAAAAAAAGTGTGGACGGAGGAAGGATAGAACGTCGTTGGGTAGGAATAAGGTGTGGACGGAGGAAACAATGCACATTGACCATTTAGGCCCATTAATTATAGAGGCCCACTGATCAGCGAGGCTGATTATACCACGAAATACATTGTCCGTTGAAGCCAATTGACCAATTAAGATCAATTGAATAACGTGTGCCCATTGACCATTCTTTATCGTCCGATATAATGATTTATTGGCACGGTATTTATGCGTTCAGTAAAATGTAGACAGCTTTAAGTTCGAAGTAATATTTGATCCCTCGTTCTCAACAAGCATCGCTGTTAATAGCAACATATAGAAAAAGGGCGACGATAGTTCCTAATTATGGTACCGTTCAGTTGGACGTGCGTTTCGGACTGTCTGGTCAAAGATCAAAGGTCAATAGGCTTCAATTGTCGAAGTAGATCTAAATCGTCAATCTGCCTGTTTTTCTCCGTCCACACATTATCCCAAGCTATCAAAGTCGTATTCCTTCTCCGTCCACGCACATTTTCCTCCGTCCACACATTCTATCCTTCTATCCATCGTCTTATCCCTCCTCCGTCCACAGCGGCATAGAATGTGTGGAAGGAGTAGAAAAAGTGTGGACGGAGGAGGGATACAACGTCGTTGGGTGGGAATAAGGTGTGGACGGAGGAAACAATGCACATTGACCATTTGGGCCCATTAATTATTGAGGCCCACTGATCATCGAGGCTGAATATACCACGAAATCCATTTTCCGTTGAGGCCAATTGACCAAAGAAGATCAATTGAATATTGTGTGCACATTAACCATTCGTTATCGTCAGATATAAAGATTTGTTGGCACATTATTTATGCGTTCAGTAAAATGTAGACAACTTCAAGATCGAAGTAACATTTGATCCCTCGTCCTCAACCTGCATCGCTGTTACTAGTAACATATACACAAAGGGCGACGATAGTTGGTCAGCGGTCAATTGTCACTGGTCAAAGGTCAACGGTCAATAATCAATGGGCATCAATCACCAATGAGCCTTAATTAAGGGATGGGCCTCAATATTCAAATGACCTCAATAGTCAATCAGCCTTTTTTCCTCCGTCCACACATTATCCCCAGCTATCGAAGTCGTATTCACGCTCCGTCCACACATATTTTCCTCCGTCCACACATTCTATCCTCCTATCCAACCTATTATCCCTCCTCCGTCCACAGCGGGATAGAATGTGTGGAAGGAGTAGAAAAAGTGTGGACGGAGGATGGATACAACGTCGTTGGGTAGGAATAAGGTGTGGACGGAGGAAACAATGCACATTGACCATTTAGGCCCATTAATTATAGAGGCCCACTGATCAGCGAGGCTGATTATACCACGAAATCCATTGTCCGTTGAAGCCAATTGACCAATTAAGATCAATTGAATAACGTGTGCCCATTGACCATTCTTTATCGTCAGATATAATGATTTATTGGCACGGTATTTATGCGTTCAGTAAAATGTAGACAGCTTTAAGTTCGAAGTAATATTTGATTCCTCGTTCTAAACAAGCATCGCTTTTACTAGCAACATATAGAAAAAGGGCGACGATAGTTCCTAATTATGGTACCGTTCAGTTGGACGTGCGTTTCGGACTGTCTGGTCAAAGATCAAAGGTCAATTGGCTTCAATTGTCAAAGTAGATCTAAATCGTCAATCGGCCTGTTTTTCTCCGTCTACACATTATCCCAAGCTATCAAAGTCGTATTCCTTCTCCGTCCACGCACATTTTCCTCCGTCCACACATTCTATCCTTCTATCCATCGTCTTATCCCTCCTCCGTCCACAGCGGGATAGAATGTGTGGAAGGAGTAGAAAAAGTGTGGACGGAGGAGGGATACAACGTCGTTGGGTAGGAATTAGGTGTGGACGGAGGAAACAATGCACATTGACCATTTAGGCCCATTAAATATTGAGGCCCACTGATCCTCGATGCTGATTATACCACGAAATGCATTGTCCGTTGAGGCCAATTGACCAACGAAGATCAATTGAATAATGTAAGCCCATTGACCATTGCTTCATTTCATCTGACTCACTATACATATGCCTACAAAAGTATATACTCACTGGAAGGAACGTGTACGGCATGTCATGATAGAAGCCAGATTAGGGTAGCTGGTAAGTAAACCTTTAGCAAATTTAAAAACACCGCACAAGGGCGAGGTAATATGTAATTCGTTGTACACAGCCTAAATCGCTGATACAAGAAACATAATTATAAAAGGAGGTCCTCGGTTAGAATTAGTGATGGCCAAAGTCGACATTCACTAGGTAACCAGTTTCAATAAACTTTAAACACAGCAGTTTGGCTAGCGTTTTGATTACGAGCAAACAATAAAAGGCCGGGTATGAAGCAATATTGTTACCCTATACTGCTTACAGAATTGTGAATTTTTTTTTTCATAATTGAGCATATTTGATGACGGGAGTGCTTTATCTTATACATTTTGGTTAGGTAATATCTAAATCCCCTTACACAATCAATAGCACTGTTAATATCATTTTATTACATAAAATGTAATATGTCAAATTGAATTTTACGGATAATATAAATGATAAGTGGTGATATTCGTCTGTCTGTAGCTAATTCGCTCTCAGATCAATTTAAATATTTGTCCATCCATGTGAAAGTCACACAATGCGAAAAAAATACACCTAAAATCACTTCGATCGTTAAATCGCATTTATCTAACTGCAAATTATTTGTCTACTATATCATTTACATTCTTTTCTGGAAAACAACTTCAATAAAGATTTTAACATTCCTCCATCCATCAGGAATATCATCCGATCCAAAGGAAATATTGCCCTATTTCCTCCAATCCAGGATCAACAAATATATTCCTAAATACTGCTAGAAAGGCTTTCGACGTAATATGGATAATATACAATTGTTGAATTACGCTGCAGTTCATGAAAACAACTTATGTTTGTTTATTGTTGTCACATATCAAAATTTATTGAAATGGCGTTTAGTACATTGTCAGCACCTCTCAAGTTTGAAGTAACCCTAACGCTCAACAAGCATTGTTGTTACTAGCAACATATACTGTTAAAGAATATCAATAGGGTTACGATAGTTCCTAATTATAGTACGGTTCAGTTGGCCGTGCGTTTTGGCCTGTCCGGTCAAAGATCAAAGTTCAATAGGCTTCAATTGTCAAAGTAGATCTCAATGGTCAAAAGTCAATTGTCAGTGGTCAATTGTCAACGTTTGAAGGTCAACGGTCAATAATCGATGGGCTTTAATCAACAATGAGGCTTTAGTGATCGATTGGCTTCAATGGTCAATGGACCTCAATGGTCAATCGGCCTGTTCTCCTCCGTCCACACATTTCCCCCAACTACCAACGTCGCGTTCCTCCTCCGTCCACACATATATTCCTCCGTCCACACATTCTATCTTTCCATACTACGTCTTATCCCTCCTCCGTCCATCCTTTTTTTACTCCGTCCATACGGCTGGATAGAATGTGTGGACGGAGTAAAAAAAGTATGGACGGAGGAGGGATACAACGTCGTTGGATAGGAATAAGGTGTGGACGTAGGAAACAAGGCACATTGACCATTGAGGACAATTGACCATTGAGTCCCGTTTACCATTGGGGCCAATTTTGCAATCAGGGCTCATTTCCCAACGAAGGCCTATTAATCATTGAAGCCTATTGAGCAAAGAAGGCCCATTGACCATTCTTTGTCGCCAGATATCAAAATTGATTGACTTGGTATGCTTGCGTTCAGTTAATTGTCAACAGCTCTCAAATTCGAAGAAACATTTAATTCCTCGTCCTCAAAATGCATCGCTGTTACTATAAACATATAAAGAAATAGAAAAACGGTGACGATACTTCCTATTCATGATACCGTTCAGTTGACCGTGCGTTTTAGACTGTCCGGTCAAAGATTAAAGGTCAATAGGCTTCAATTGTCAAAGTAGATCTCAATGGTCAAAAGACAATTGCCAGTGGTCAATTGTCAACGTTTGAAGGTCAACGGTCAATAATCGATTGGCTTTAATCAACAATGAGGCTTTAGTGATCGATTGGCTTCAATGGTCAATGGACCTCAATGGTCAATCGGCCTGTTTTCCTCCGTCCACACATTATCCTCAGCTATCAAAGTCGTATTCCTCCTTCGTCCACGCATATGTTCCTCCGTCCACACATTCTATCCTTCTATACAACGTCTCATCCCTCCTCCGTCCACTCTTTTTTTACTCCGTCCACACAGCGGGATAGAATGTGTGGACGGAGTAAAATAAGTATGGACGGAGGAAACAAGGCACATTGACCATTGAGGCCAATTTACCATTGAGGCCCGTTTACCATTGAGGCCAATTTTGCAATCAAGGCTCATTTCCCAACGAAGGCCTATTGATCAATGATGCCTATTGACCAATGAAGGCCCATCGACCATTCTTTGTCGCAACATATCAAAATTTATTGGCAAGGTATGTATGTGTTCAATTAATTGTCAACAGCTCTTAAGTTCGAAGAAACATTTAATTACCAGCATCGCTATTACTAAAAACATACGAAAGAATATAATTAGGGCGATAATAATTTTTGATTATAGTACCGTTCAGTTTGCTGAGCGTTTTAGACTCGCCGGTCAAAGATCAAAGGTCAATAGGCTTTAATTGGTAAAGTGGACCTCAGTGGTCCAAAGTCAATGGTCAGTGGTCGATATTCACCGGTCAAATGTCAACGGTCAGTAATCAATAGGCTTCAATCAACAATGACCCTTTATTGATCGATGGACCTCAATGGTCAATGGATCTCAATGGTCAAAGAGCCTTTTTTCGTCCGTCCACACATTTTTCTCACCTATCAATGTAGTATTCCTCCTTCGTCCACACATTTTTTCCTCCGTCCACACATTCTATTCCATTCAACGTCTTATCCCTCCTTTGTCCACACTCTATTTACTCCGTCCACACAGGGGAATTCAACCTGTGGACGAAGGAAAAAAAATGTGGATGGATGATGGTTAAGTCGGTGGATAGAGAGATAGAAAATGTGGACGGAGGAAAAAAATGATGGGCGGAGGAGGCAATGAACGTTGGATAGTAGGAAAGAGTAGGTGGACGGAGGAGGTATACAACATTGGATAGGTGGAAAGGTGGATTAATGTGTGGACGGAGTAATTTATGTATGGGCAGAGGATGTAATAGACGTATGATATTGGGAAAGAATGTGTGGATGAAGGAAAAAGGCCCATTGACCATTGATGCTAATTGACTATTGAGGCCTAATAAAAAACAAGGCTAATCCAGCAATTAAGGCCCATTGACCAATTAGGGCCATTGAACATTGAGGCCCACTGACTAATGAGGACATATTGAATATTAAGTCTAATTGACCATTGATTTTTGTCAATAGCTTTATTCAATCCAACTCGCCAATGATATGCCTACAAGAAAATATATTAATTGAAAAGAACGTGTAAATTATGTTGTGTTGGATGCCAGATTTGGGTTGCTGGTTAGTACACCTCCAGCAAATATGAATACAAGGTGCTTGGTCAAAGTAGCATTTAATCTCTCGTCCTCAACCAGCATCGCTGTTACAAGCAAGATTTAAAAGAATTAAAATAGGCCGGTTAAGACTGTCCTGTTCGTACGGTCCAGTAATTTAGACTGTCCGGTCAATAGGCCCCATGGTCAAAGGTCAATGGTCAGTGGTCGATTGTCAGTGGTAAATGGTCAACGTTCAATAGTCAAAAGGGCCTCAATAGTCAATAGAGCTTTATTTATTGGTGGGCCTCAATGGTCAATGTAGCTGAATGGTCAATAGGCCGTGTCCTCCGTCCACACATTTTCCCAACCTATCCAACGTATAGGAAAAAGTCGTATGGGAGAAGTAGAAAACCGTCTAGGGCGGAGGAAAACGGTCGTTGGCGAAGGCGGGCGAAGTGTTAGATGGTAGGAAAACGTGTATGGACGGAGGAGTATCGCGATCGGTGAACCGGTGATCGGGGCTCCCATCCACGAATCGGTGTGGGCAGAGACTTTTTTTGGCGATGGATGGAGGATTTTTGGTCCGGGACAAGGAGATGCGCATGGAGGTTAGTTAGGCCAGGCCAGGTTAAAGCAAGAAGGAAGCGCAAAGAAGAAGAAGCCAGGGGCCAGGCCAGGCCAGGCCAGTTGTAAAGAAAAGGCCAGGCCAGGCCAGGCTGCGCCAGGCCAGGTCAGGCCAGGCCAGGCCAGGTCAGGTTGTGCTTGTGCCAGCCAGGCCAGGCCAGGCCAGGTTGTGTCAGGTTGTGTCAGGCCAGCCAGGTTGAAGCGCCAGGTTGTAAGAAAGTCAGGCCATTGTGCCAGGCCAGTCAGGTCAGGCCAGCCAGGCCAAAGAAAGAAGCAGCGCTGTGCCAGGCCAGGCCAGCGCTGAAGCCAGGCCAGGGCCAGGCCAGGCCAGGCCAGGCCAGCCAGCCAGGTCAGGCCAGGGGTGCATCTCGTCACCTTGTCCCTGTACAAACCTTATGTAGCGTTTACGTTTTTTTTTCGGCGGAGGACTTTTTTCGATGTGGCGGAGAATTTAGATGGAGACTTACGTAAGGTTTCTCTGGTGGACGGAGACTTCGGCGGAGGATCCTACTATCCATAGGATGGAGGATTTTTGGCGAGCGTTTACATCAAAAATTTTTCGATCAATCGTGATCGGTACTCCACCCACATGAGTAATCCTTCAATCCAGCGTAAATTTTGTACTCCCCCCACACCTTTTTACCAACAAAAAACACTCCATCCATTCAAAAACTTTGCTCCATCTATTCATCAATTCATCCATCCATTTATTTACATATACACACACAAATTCACGTATAGACATACGGATACCCAAACGCACAAATTTACAAACGTTTTCGCGCTCTCGAATACACAAACACACACACACAAAACGCTCACACACACAAACTCGCAGACAAAATGCGCACTAGGGCATCCGTGCACGCACGCACACACAAACACAGGGTAGCGCGCGCACCCATACAAACCCTAACGCGCGCTTATGCACGCGCATACGAACGAACACACAAACAAACAAACCTCCGCACTCACATACGCACGCATAAACCCAAAAAAGCACACACGCACACACACACAAACCCACATACGCACATATGCACAGACCAACATACGCACACACGCAAACACGCACGCACACATACATATACACACAAATACATATACATTTACACACAAACATGCACACATACACACATAGTTCTCTTCTTTGCATATTACTTTTTTTACTCCGTATATACATTTTTCCAATCCAATGTTAAGTTTCTACTCTGTCTACACATTTCTCTGTTTCCATATATCAAAATTGATTGGCGTGGTATGTTTGCGTTTAGTAAATTGTCAACAGAGAAGAAACATTTATTTCCTCGTCCTCAAAAAGCATCGCTGTTACTATAAACATATAAAGAAATAGAAAAACGGCGACGATACTTCCTATTCATGATACCGTTCAGTTGACCGTGCGTTTTAGACTGTCCGGTCAAAGATCAAAGGACAATAGACCCATTGACCATTCTCTGTCGCCACATATCAAAATTGATTGGCGTGGTATGTTTGCGTTTAGTAAATTGTCAACAGAGAAGAAACATTTATTTCCTCGTCCTCAAAAAGCATCGCTGTTACTACAAACATATAAAGAAATAGAAAAACGGCGACGATACTTCCTATTCATGATACCGTACAGTTGACCGTGCGTTTTAGACTGTCCGGTCAAAGATCAAAGGAAAATAGGCCCATTGACCATTCTCTGTCGCCACATATCAAAATTGATTGGCGTGGTATGTTTGCGTTTAGTAAATTGTCAACAGAGAAGAAACATTTATTTCCTCGTCCTCAAAAAGCATCGCTGTTACTACAAACATATAAAGAAATAGAAAAACGGCGACGATACTTCCTATTCATGATACCGTACAGTTGACCGTGCGTTTTAGACTGTCCGGTCAAAGATCAAAGGAAAATAGGCCCATTGACCATTCTCTGTCGCCACATATCAAAATTGATTGGCGTGGTATGTTTGCGTTTAGTAAATTGTCAACAGAGAAGAAACATTTATTTCCTCGTCCTCAAAAAGGATCGCTGTTACTATAAACATATAAAGAAAAAAGAAAACGGCGACGATACTTGTTATTCATGATACCGTTCAGTTGACCGTGCGTTTTAGACTGTCCGGTCAAAGATCAAAGGTCAATAGGCTTCAATTGTCAAAGTAGATCTAAATGGTCAGAATTCAATTGTCAATGGTGAATTGTCACCGGTCAAAGGTCAACGGTCAATATTCAATGGGCTTTGATCAAAAATGAGCTTTTATTGATCGATTTGCCTCAATGGTCAATGGACCTCAATGGTCAATGGACCTCAATGGTCAATCGGCCTGTTTTCCTCCGTCCACACATATATTCCTCCGTCCACACATTCTATCTTTCTATACTACGTCTTATCCCTCCTCCGTCCATCCTTTTTTTACTCCGTCCACACGGCGGGATAGAATGTGTGGACGGAGTAAAATAAGTGTGGACGGAGGAGGGATGCAACGTCGTTGGATGGGAATAAGGTGTGGACGGAGGGAACAAGGCACATTGACCATTGAGGACAATTGACCATTGAGACCCGTTTACCATTGAGGCCAATTTTGCAATCAAGGCTCATTTCCCAACGAAGGCCTATTGATCATTGAAGCCTATTGACCAATGAAGGCCCATTGACCATTCTCTGTCGCCACATATCAAAATTGATTGGCGTGGTATGTTTGCGTTGGGTAAATTGTCAACAGAGAGGAAACATTAATTTTTTCGTCCTCAAAATGCATCACTGTTACTATAAACATATAAAGAAATAGAAAAACGGCGACGATACTTCCTATTCGTGATACCGTTCAGTTGACCGTGCGTTTTAGACTGTCCGGTCAAAGATCAAAGGTCAAAAGGCTTCAATTGTCAAAGTAGATCTCAATGGTCATAATTCAATTGTCAATGGTGAATTGTCACCGGTCAAGGGTCAACGGTCAATATTCAATGGGCTTTGATCAACAATGAGCCTTTATTGATCGATTTGCCTCAATGGTTAATGGACCTCAATGGTCAATGGACCTCAATGGTCAATCGGCCTGTTTTCCTCCGTCCACACATATATTCCTCCGTCCACACTTTCTATCTTTCTATACTACGTCTTATCCCTCCTCCGTCCATCCTTTTTTTACTCCGTCCACACGGCGGGATAGAATATGTGGACGGAGTAAAAAAAGTGTGGACGGAGGAGGGATAGAACGTCGTTGGGTAGGAATAAGGTGTGGACGGAGGAAACAATGCACATTGACCATTTAGGCCCATTAATTATAGAGGCCCACTGATCAGCGAGGCTGATTATACCACGAAATACATTGTCCGTTGAAGCCAATTGACCAATTAAGATCAATTGAATAACGTGTGCCCATTGACCATTCTTTATCGTCAGATATAATGATTTATTGGCACGGTATTTATGCGTTCAGTAAAATGTAGACAGCTTTAAGTTCGAAGTAATATTTGATTCCTCGTTCTCAACAAGCATCGCTGTTACTAGCAACATATAGAAAAAGGGCGACGATAGTTCCTAATTATGGTACCGTTCAGTTGGACGTGCGTTTCGGACTGTCTGGTCAAAGATCAAAGGTCAATTGGCTTCAATTGTCAAAGTAGATCTAAATCGTCAATCGGCCTGTTTTTCTCCGTCCACACATTATCCCAAGCTATCAAAGTCGTATTCCTTCTCCGTCCACGCACATTTTCCTCCGTCCACACATTCTATCCTTCTATCCATCGTCTTATCCCTCCTCCGTCCACAGCGGGATAGAATGTGTGGAAGGAGTAGAAAAAGTGTGGACGGAGGAGGGATACAACGTCGTTGGGTAGGAATTAGGTGTGGACGGAGGAAACAATGCGCATTGACCATTTAGGCCCATTAAATATTGAGGCCCACTGATCCTCGATGCTGATTATACCACGAAATGCATTGTCCGTTGAGGCCAATTGACCAACGAAGATCAATTGAATAATGTAAGCCCATTGACCATTGCTTCATTTCATCTGACTCACTATACATATGCCTACAAAAGTATATACTCACTGGAAAGAACGTGTACGGCATGTCATGATAGAAGCCAGATTAGGGTAGCTGGTAAGTAAACCTTTAGCAAATTTAAAAACACCGCACAAGGGCGAGGTAATATGTAATTCGTTGTACACAGCCTAAATCGCTGATACAAGAAACATAATTATAAAAGGAGGTCCTCGGTTAGAATTAGTGATGGCCAAAGTCGACATTCACCAGGTAACCAGTTTCAATAAACTTTAAACACAGCAGTTTGGCTAGCGTTTTGATTACGAGCAAACAATAAAAGGCCGGGTATGAAGCAATATTGTTACCCTATACTGCTTACAGAATTGTGAATTTTTTTTTTCATAATTGAGCATATTTGATGACGGGAGTGCTTTATCTTATACATTTTGGTTAGGTAATATCTTAATCCCCTTACACAATCAATAGCACTGTTAATATCATTTTATTACATAAAATGTAATATGTCAAATTGAATTTTACGGATAATATAAATGATAAGTGGTGATATTCGTCTGTCTGTAGCTAATTCGCTCTCAGATCAATTTAAATATTTGTCCATCCATGTGAAAGTCACACAATGCGAAAAAAATACACCTAAAATCACTTCGATCGTTAAATCGCATTTATCTAACTGCAAATTATTTGTCTACTATATCATTTACATTCTTTTCTGGAAAACAACTTCAATAAAGATTTTAACATTCCTCCATCCATCAGGAATATCATCCGATCCAAAGGAAATATTGCCCTATTTCCTCCAATCCAGGATCAACAAATATATTCCTAAATACTGCTAGAAAGGCTTTCGACGTAATATGGATAATATACAATTGTTGAATTACGCTGCAGTTCATGAAAACAACTTATGTTTGTTTATTGTTGTCACATATCAAAATTTATTGAAATGGCGTTTAGTACATTGTCAGCACCTCTCAAGTTTGAAGTAACCCTAACGCTCAACAAGCATTGTTGTTACTAGCAACATATACTGTTAAAGAATATCAATAGGGTTACGATAGTTCCTAATTATAGTACGGTTCAGTTGGCCGTGCGTTTTGGCCTGTCCGGTCAAAGATCAAAGTTCAATAGGCTTCAATTGTCAAAGTAGATCTCAATGGTCAAAAGTCAATTGTCAGTGGTCAATTGTCAACGTTTGAAGGTCAACGGTCAATAATCGATGGGCTTTAATCAACAATGAGGCTTTAGTGATCGATTGGCTTCAATGGTCAATGGACCTCAATGGTCAATCGGCCTGTTCTCCTCCGTCCACACATTTCCCCCAACTACCAACGTCGCGTTCCTCCTCCGTCCACACATATATTCCTCCGTCCACACATTCTATCTTTCCATACTACGTCTTATCCCTCCTCCGTCCATCCTTTTTTTACTCCGTCCACACGGCGGGATAGAATGTGTGGACGGAGTAAAAAAAGTGTGGACGGAGGAGGGATACAACGTCGTTGGATGGGAATAAGGTGTGGACGGAGGGAACAAGGCACATTGACCATTGAGGCCAATTGACCATTGAGTCCCGTTTACCATTGAGGCCAATTTTGCAATCAAGGCTCATTTCCCAACGAAGGCCTATTGATCATTGAAGCCTATTGACCAATAGTTACTATAAACATATAAAGAAATAGAAAAACGGCGACGATACTCCGTATTCATGATACCGTTCTGTTGACCGTGCGTTTTAGACTGTCCGGTCAAAGATCAAAGGGCAATAGGCTTCAATTGTCAAACTAGATCTCAATGGTCATAATTCCATTGTCAATGGTGAATTGTCACCGGTCAAGGGTCAACGGTCAATATTCAATGGGCTTTGATCAACAATGAGCCTTTATTGATCGATTTGCCTCAATGGTCAATGGACCTCAATCGTCAATGGACCTCAATGGTCAATCGGCCTGTTTTCCTCCGTCCACACATATATTCCTCCGTCCACACATTCAATCTTTCTATACTACCTCTTATCCCTCCTCCGTCCATCCTTTTTTTACTCCGTCCACACGGCGGGATAGAATGTGTGGACGGAGTAAAAAAAGTGTGGACGGAGGAGGGATACAACGTCGTTGGATGGGAATAAGGTGTGGACGGAGGGAACAAGGCACATTGACCATTGAGGCCAATTGACCATTGAGTCCCGTGTACCATTGAGACCAATTTTGCAATCAGGGCTCATTTCCCAACGTAGGCCTATTGATCATTGAAGCCTATTGACCAATGAAGGCCCATTGACCATTCTCTGTCGCCACATATCAAAATTGATTGGCGTTGTATGTTTGCGTTGGGTAAATTGTCAAAAGAGAAGAAACATTTATTTCCTCGTCCTCAAAATGCATCGATGTTACTATAAACATATAAAGAAATAGAAAAACGGCGACGATACTTACTATTCATGATACCGTTCACTTGACCGTGCGTTTTAGACTGTCCTGTTAAAGATCAAAGGTCAATAGGCTTCAATTGTCAAAGTAGATCTCAATGGTCATAATTCAATTGTCAATGGTGAATTGTCACCGGTCAAGGGTCAACGGTCAATATTCAATGGGCTTTGATCAAAAATGAGCCTTAATTGATCGATTGGCCTCAATGGTCAATGGACCTCAATGGTCAATGGACCTCAATGGTCAATCGGCCTGTTTTCCTCCGTCCACACATTTCCCCCAACTATCAACGTCGCAATCCTCCTCCGTCCACACATATATTCCTCCGTCCACACATTCTATCTTTCTACACTACGTCTTATCCCTCCTCCGTCCATCCTTTTTTTACTCCGTCCACACGGCGGGATAGAATGTGTGGACGGAGTAAAAAAAGTGTGGACGGAGGAGGGATACAACGTCGTTGGATGGGAATAAGGTGTGGACGGAGGGAACAAGGCACATTGACCATTGAGGCCAATTGACCATTGAGTCCCGTGTACCATTGAGACCAATTTTGCAATCAGGGCTCATTTCCCAACGTAGGCCTATTGATCATTGAAGCCTATTGACCAATGAAGGCCCATTGACCATTCTCTGTCGCCACATATCAAAATTGATTGGCGTTGTATGTTTGCGTTGGGTAAATTGTCAAAAGAGAAGAAACATTTATTTCCTCGTCCTCAAAATGCATCGATGTTACTATAAACATATAAAGAAATAGAAAAACGGCGACGATACTTACTATTCATGATACCGTTCACTTGACCGTGCGTTTTAGACTGTCCTGTTAAAGATCAAAGGTCAATAGGCTTCAATTGTCAAAGTAGATCTCAATGGTCATAATTCAATTGTCAATGGTGAATTGTCACCGGTCAAGGGTCAACGGTCAATATTCAATGGGCTTTGATCAAAAATGAGCCTTAATTGATCGATTGGCCTCAATGGTCAATGGACCTCAATGGTCAATGGACCTCAATGGTCAATCGGCCTGTTTTCCTCCGTCCACACATATATTCCTCCGTCCACACATTCTATCCTTCTATACAACGTCTTATCCCTCCTCCGTCCATCCTTTTTTTACTCCGTCCACACGGCGGGATAGAATGTGTGGACGGAGTAAAATAAGTGTGGACGGAGGAGGGATGCAACGTCGTTGGATGGGAATAAGGTGTGGACGGAGGGAACAAGGCACATTGACCATTGAGGCCAATTGACCATTGAGACCCGTTTACCATTGAGGCCAATTTTGCAATCAAGGCTCATTTCCCAACGAAGGCCTATTGATCATTGAAGCCTATTGACCAATGAAGTCCCATTGACCATTCTCTGTCGCCAGATATCAAAATTGATTGGCGTGGTATGTTTGCGTTGGGTCAATTGTCAACAGAGAAGAAACATTGATTTTCTTGTCCTCAAAATGCATCGCTGTTACTATAAACATAAAAAGAAATAGAAAAACGGCGACGATACTTTTTATTCGTAATACCGTTCAGTAGACCGTGCGTTTTAGACTGTCCGGTCAAAGATCAAAGGTCAATAGGCTTCAATTGTCAAAGTATATCTCAATGGTCAAAAGTCAATTGTCAGCGGTCAATTGTCACCGGTCAAAGGTCAACGGTCAATAATCAATAGGCTTTAATCAACATTGAGACTTTACTGATCGAGTGGCCTCAATGGTCAATGAACCTCAATGGTCAATGGACCTCAATGGTCAATCGGCCTGTTTTCCTCCGTCCACACATATATTCCTCCGTCCACACATTCTATCTTTCTATACTACGTCTTATCCCTCCTCCGTCCATCCTTTTTTTACTCCGTCCACACGGCGGGATAGAATGTGTGGACGGAGTAAAATAAGTGTGGACGGAGGAGGGATGCAACGTCGTTGGATGGGAATAAGGTGTGGACGGAGGGAACAAGGCACATTGACCATTGAGGACAATTGACCATTGAGACCCGTTTACCATTGAGGCCAATTTTGCAATCAAGGCTCATTTCCCAACGAAGGCCTATTGATCATTGAAGCCTATTGACCAATGAAGGCCCATTGACCATTCTCTGTCGCCACATATCAAAATTGATTGGCGTGGTATGTTTGCGTTGGGTAAATTGTCAACAGAGAGGAAACATTAATTTTTTCGTCCTCAAAATGCATCACTGTTACTATAAACATATAAAGAAATAGAAAAACGGCGACGATACTTCCTATTCGTGATACCGTTCAGTTGACCGTGCGTTTTAGACTGTCCGGTCAAAGATCAAAGGTCAAAAGGCTTCAATTGTCAAAGTAGATCTCAATGGTCATAATTCAATTGTCAATGGTGAATTGTCACCGGTCAAGGGTCAACGGTCAATATTCAATGGGCTTTGATCAACAATGAGCCTTTATTGATCGATTTGCCTCAATGGTTAATGGACCTCAATGGTCAATGGACCTCAATGGTCAATCGGCCTGTTTTCCTCCGTCCACACATATATTCCTCCGTCCACACTTTCTATCTTTCTATACTACGTCTTATCCCTCCTCCGTCCATCCTTTTTTTACTCCGTCCACACGGCGGGATAGAATATGTGGACGGAGTAAAAAAAGTGTGGACGGAGGAAGGATAGAACGTCGTTGGGTAGGAATAAGGTGTGGACGGAGGAAACAATGCACATTGACCATTTAGGCCCATTAATTATAGAGGCCCACTGATCAGCGAGGCTGATTATACCACGAAATACATTGTCCGTTGAAGCCAATTGACCAATTAAGATCAATTGAATAACGTGTGCCCATTGACCATTCTTTATCGTCCGATATAATGATTTATTGGCACGGTATTTATGCGTTCAGTAAAATGTAGACAGCTTTAAGTTCGAAGTAATATTTGATCCCTCGTTCTCAACAAGCATCGCTGTTAATAGCAACATATAGAAAAAGGGCGACGATAGTTCCTAATTATGGTACCGTTCAGTTGGACGTGCGTTTCGGACTGTCTGGTCAAAGATCAAAGGTCAATAGGCTTCAATTGTCGAAGTAGATCTAAATCGTCAATCTGCCTGTTTTTCTCCGTCCACACATTATCCCAAGCTATCAAAGTCGTATTCCTTCTCCGTCCACGCACATTTTCCTCCGTCCACACATTCTATCCTTCTATCCATCGTCTTATCCCTCCTCCGTCCACAGCGGCATAGAATGTGTGGAAGGAGTAGAAAAAGTGTGGACGGAGGAGGGATACAACGTCGTTGGGTGGGAATAAGGTGTGGACGGAGGAAACAATGCACATTGACCATTTGGGCCCATTAATTATTGAGGCCCACTGATCATCGAGGCTGAATATACCACGAAATCCATTTTCCGTTGAGGCCAATTGACCAAAGAAGATCAATTGAATATTGTGTGCACATTAACCATTCGTTATCGTCAGATATAAAGATTTGTTGGCACATTATTTATGCGTTCAGTAAAATGTAGACAACTTCAAGATCGAAGTAACATTTGATCCCTCGTCCTCAACCTGCATCGCTGTTACTAGTAACATATACACAAAGGGCGACGATAGTTGGTCAGCGGTCAATTGTCACTGGTCAAAGGTCAACGGTCAATAATCAATGGGCATCAATCACCAATGAGCCTTAATTAAGGGATGGGCCTCAATATTCAAATGACCTCAATAGTCAATCAGCCTTTTTTCCTCCGTCCACACATTATCCCCAGCTATCGAAGTCGTATTCACGCTCCGTCCACACATATTTTCCTCCGTCCACACATTCTATCCTCCTATCCAACCTATTATCCCTCCTCCGTCCACAGCGGGATAGAATGTGTGGAAGGAGTAGAAAAAGTGTGGACGGAGGATGGATACAACGTCGTTGGGTAGGAATAAGGTGTGGACGGAGGAAACAATGCACATTGACCATTTAGGCCCATTAATTATAGAGGCCCACTGATCAGCGAGGCTGATTATACCACGAAATCCATTGTCCGTTGAAGCCAATTGACCAATTAAGATCAATTGAATAACGTGTGCCCATTGACCATTCTTTATCGTCAGATATAATGATTTATTGGCACGGTATTTATGCGTTCAGTAAAATGTAGACAGCTTTAAGTTCGAAGTAATATTTGATTCCTCGTTCTAAACAAGCATCGCTTTTACTAGCAACATATAGAAAAAGGGCGACGATAGTTCCTAATTATGGTACCGTTCAGTTGGACGTGCGTTTCGGACTGTCTGGTCAAAGATCAAAGGTCAATTGGCTTCAATTGTCAAAGTAGATCTAAATCGTCAATCGGCCTGTTTTTCTCCGTCTACACATTATCCCAAGCTATCAAAGTCGTATTCCTTCTCCGTCCACGCACATTTTCCTCCGTCCACACATTCTATCCTTCTATCCATCGTCTTATCCCTCCTCCGTCCACAGCGGGATAGAATGTGTGGAAGGAGTAGAAAAAGTGTGGACGGAGGAGGGATACAACGTCGTTGGGTAGGAATTAGGTGTGGACGGAGGAAACAATGCGCATTGACCATTTAGGCCCATTAAATATTGAGGCCCACTGATCCTCGATGCTGATTATACCACGAAATGCATTGTCCGTTGAGGCCAATTGACCAACGAAGATCAATTGAATAATGTAAGCCCATTGACCATTGCTTCATTTCATCTGACTCACTATACATATGCCTACAAAAGTATATACTCACTGGAAGGAACGTGTACGGCATGTCATGATAGAAGCCAGATTAGGGTAGCTGGTAAGTAAACCTTTAGCAAATTTAAAAACACCGCACAAGGGCGAGGTAATATGTAATTCGTTGTACACAGCCTAAATCGCTGATACAAGAAACATAATTATAAAAGGAGGTCCTCGGTTAGAATTAGTGATGGCCAAAGTCGACATTCACTAGGTAACCAGTTTCAATAAACTTTAAACACAGCAGTTTGGCTAGCGTTTTGATTACGAGCAAACAATAAAAGGCCGGGTATGAAGCAATATTGTTACCCTATACTGCTTACAGAATTGTGAATTTTTTTTTTCATAATTGAGCATATTTGATGACGGGAGTGCTTTATCTTATACATTTTGGTTAGGTAATATCTAAATCCCCTTACACAATCAATAGCACTGTTAATATCATTTTATTACATAAAATGTAATATGTCAAATTGAATTTTACGGATAATATAAATGATAAGTGGTGATATTCGTCTGTCTGTAGCTAATTCGCTCTCAGATCAATTTAAATATTTGTCCATCCATGTGAAAGTCACACAATGCGAAAAAAATACACCTAAAATCACTTCGATCGTTAAATCGCATTTATCTAACTGCAAATTATTTGTCTACTATATCATTTACATTCTTTTCTGGAAAACAACTTCAATAAAGATTTTAACATTCCTCCATCCATCAGGAATATCATCCGATCCAAAGGAAATATTGCCCTATTTCCTCCAATCCAGGATCAACAAATATATTCCTAAATACTGCTAGAAAGGCTTTCGACGTAATATGGATAATATACAATTGTTGAATTACGCTGCAGTTCATGAAAACAACTTATGTTTGTTTATTGTTGTCACATATCAAAATTTATTGAAATGGCGTTTAGTACATTGTCAGCACCTCTCAAGTTTGAAGTAACCCTAACGCTCAACAAGCATTGTTGTTACTAGCAACATATACTGTTAAAGAATATCAATAGGGTTACGATAGTTCCTAATTATAGTACGGTTCAGTTGGCCGTGCGTTTTGGCCTGTCCGGTCAAAGATCAAAGTTCAATAGGCTTCAATTGTCAAAGTAGATCTCAATGGTCAAAAGTCAATTGTCAGTGGTCAATTGTCAACGTTTGAAGGTCAACGGTCAATAATCGATGGGCTTTAATCAACAATGAGGCTTTAGTGATCGATTGGCTTCAATGGTCAATGGACCTCAATGGTCAATCGGCCTGTTCTCCTCCGTCCACACATTTCCCCCAACTACCAACGTCGCGTTCCTCCTCCGTCCACACATATATTCCTCCGTCCACACATTCTATCTTTCCATACTACGTCTTATCCCTCCTCCGTCCATCCTTTTTTTACTCCGTCCATACGGCTGGATAGAATGTGTGGACGGAGTAAAAAAAGTATGGACGGAGGAGGGATACAACGTCGTTGGATAGGAATAAGGTGTGGACGTAGGAAACAAGGCACATTGACCATTGAGGACAATTGACCATTGAGTCCCGTTTACCATTGGGGCCAATTTTGCAATCAGGGCTCATTTCCCAACGAAGGCCTATTAATCATTAAAGCCTATTGAGCAAAGAAGGCCCATTGACCATTCTTTGTCGCCAGATATCAAAATTGATTGACTTGGTATGCTTGCGTTCAGTTAATTGTCAACAGCTCTCAAATTCGAAGAAACATTTAATTCCTCGTCCTCAACATGCATCGCTGTTACTATAAACATATAAAGAAATAGAAAAACGGTGACGATACTTCCTATTCATGATACCGTTCAGTTGACCGTGCGTTTTAGACTGTCCGGTCAAAGATTAAAGGTCAATAGGCTTCAATTGTCAAAGTAGATCTCAATGGTCAAAAGACAATTGCCAGTGGTCAATTGTCAACGTTTGAAGGTCAACGGTCAATAATCGATTGGCTTTAATCAACAATGAGGCTTTAGTGATCGATTGGCTTCAATGGTCAATGGACCTCAATGGTCAATCGGCCTGTTTTCCTCCGTCCACACATTATCCTCAGCTATCAAAGTCGTATTCCTCCTTCGTCCACGCATATGTTCCTCCGTCCACACATTCTATCCTTCTATACAACGTCTCATCCCTCCTCCGTCCACTCTTTTTTTACTCCGTCCACACAGCGGGATAGAATGTGTGGACGGAGTAAAATAAGTATGGACGGAGGAAACAAGGCACATTGACCATTGAGGCCAATTTACCATTGAGGCCCGTTTACCATTGAGGCCAATTTTGCAATCAAGGCTCATTTCCCAACGAAGGCCTATTGATCAATGATGCCTATTGACCAATGAAGGCCCATCGACCATTCTTTGTCGCAACATATCAAAATTTATTGGCAAGGTATGTATGTGTTCAATTAATTGTCAACAGCTCTTAAGTTCGAAGAAACATTTAATTACCAGCATCGCTATTACTAAAAACATACGAAAGAATATAATTAGGGCGATAATAATTTTTGATTATAGTACCGTTCAGTTTGCTGAGCGTTTTAGACTCGCCGGTCAAAGATCAAAGGTCAATAGGCTTTAATTGGTAAAGTGGACCTCAGTGGTCCAAAGTCAATGGTCAGTGGTCGATATTCACCGGTCAAATGTCAACGGTCAGTAATCAATAGGCTTCAATCAACAATGACCCTTTATTGATCGATGGACCTCAATGGTCAATGGATCTCAATGGTCAAAGAGCCTTTTTTCGTCCGTCCACACATTTTTCTCACCTATCAATGTAGTATTCCTCCTTCGTCCACACATTTTTTCCTCCGTCCACACATTCTATTCCATTCAACGTCTTATCCCTCCTTTGTCCACACTCTATTTACTCCGTCCACACAGGGGAATTCAACCTGTGGACGAAGGAAAAAAAATGTGGATGGATGATGGTTAAGTCGGTGGATAGAGAGATAGAAAATGTGGACGGAGGAAAAAAATGATGGGCGGAGGAGGCAATGAACGTTGGATAGTAGGAAAGAGTAGGTGGACGGAGGAGGTATACAACATTGGATAGGTGGAAAGGTGGATTAATGTGTGGACGGAGTAATTTATGTATGGGCAGAGGATGTAATAGACGTATGATATTGGGAAAGAATGTGTGGATGAAGGAAAAAGGCCCATTGACCATTGATGCTAATTGACTATTGAGGCCTAATAAAAAACAAGGCTAATCCAGCAATTAAGGCCCATTGACCAATTAGGGCCATTGAACATTGAGGCCCACTGACTAATGAGGACATATTGAATATTAAGTCTAATTGACCATTGATTTTTGTCAATAGCTTTATTCAATCCAACTCGCCAATGATATGCCTACAAGAAAATATATTAATTGAAAAGAACGTGTAAATTATGTTGTGTTGGATGCCAGATTTGGGTTGCTGGTTAGTACACCTCCAGCAAATATGAATACAAGGTGCTTGGTCAAAGTAGCATTTAATCTCTCGTCCTCAACCAGCATCGCTGTTACAAGCAAGATTTAAAAGAATTAAAATAGGCCGGTTAAGACTGTCCTGTTCGTACGGTCCAGTAATTTAGACTGTCCGGTCAATAGGCCCCATGGTCAAAGGTCAATGGTCAGTGGTCGATTGTCAGTGGTAAATGGTCAACGTTCAATAGTCAAAAGGGCCTCAATAGTCAATAGAGCTTTATTTATTGGTGGGCCTCAATGGTCAATGTAGCTGAATGGTCAATAGGCCGTGTCCTCCGTCCACACATTTTCCCAACCTATCCAACGTATAGGAAAAAGTCGTATGGGAGAAGTAGAAAACCGTCTAGGGCGGAGGAAAACGGTCGTTGGCGAAGGCGGGCGAAGTGTTAGATGGTAGGAAAACGTGTATGGACGGAGGAGTATCGCGATCGGTGAACCGGTGATCGGGGCTCCCATCCACGAATCGGTGTGGGCAGAGACTTTTTTTGGCGATGGATGGAGGATTTTTGGTCCGGGACAAGGAGATGCGCATTAGTTGTGGTTTCGGTACAACGTCTGCATCCGAATATGACTCAATTGTCACTGCAGAGCTTTCGTTAATGAGGAATCAAATCTAGCACTATAACGAAAATGGGACAACTATGAGAAACAGCTATTTTGTGAAATGATGAGCTATAATTTGAACCAACGATCACTGTGATCGCCGTTGACGTTGAGTCATGCGTGTCGCTACATTCGCGATATCGATTGTTCACGCACGTGTTCTTTTTATTTACGTTACGTCGACTTGGCAGCACCGCAGAAAATTTTGATTTTGTTTCACTTTTAGGTACTTGGCGTCAGGCTCATCTCAAACAACTATTGCATATTCTTTCCGCTTAGGACATTCAACAGTGGAGGGCATTCTTCGAGATACATTGTCTGCAATTTGGAAGAAATTACTTCCGCATGTGATGCCCCCTCCGTCTGAATCTCGTTGGCTTCAAATGGCCATGGACTTTGAAAACTGTTGGCAATGTCCCAATTGCATAGGAGCAATGGATGGAAAACACGTTAGAATTAAAGCACCACCAAATAGTGGTAGCGGCTTTCATAATTATAAAGGGTATTTCTTCATTATTCTCCTGGCAATCTGTGATGCAAATTACAGGTTCGTTTTAGTGTCTGTAGGGGACAATGGCCGACAGAATGACTCTGGAGTGTTTGCTTATTCGAGAATAGGGATATTGTTTGAAAGATATGGCCTGAACATTCCACCTGCAAGTAATATCAGAGGCACAAACATTCGAATGCCATTTTATTTTGCCGCCGATGAGGCATTCCCACTCAAAGTAGGCATTATCAAGCCATATTCTGGCAGGCATAATAGACCGATACCCCGAGAAACCAGTAGAGCGTGAAGTGGAAAACATCTGCGTCTCGTTCGCGAGCTGCAGTGCGCGTTTGTGCAGGTGAGATGATGTACTGCGCCAGCCCTAACGAAATAGCTTGAATAATTGACATATTCGGTGATTGTGGAAGTACTGAAGATTCGACCGAACTAATATTCGAACTCCGGAATCGTCTACGAGCTGAGAAATAGGAGGTTGAAATTAGCGACATGCACGGAAATCATATACGCGGATGCCAATATTCCATCGAATATTGCGTATAGCCCTGACAGAATAGCTGGAATATTTGACATATTAGGTGATTGCCGAAGTATTGTAGATTCGATTGAACTAAGATTCGAACTCCGCAATCGTCTACGAGCTGAGAAATAGGACGTTGAAGTTGGCGATATGCACTGAAATCATATACGCGGATATGCCAATATTCTATCGAATATTGTGTATAGCCCTAACAAAATAGCTGAAATATTTGACTTATTCGTTGATTGTCAAAGTATTGTAGATTCGATCGAACTAATTTTCGAACTCCAGAATCGTCTACGAGCTGAAAAGTAGGAAGTTACGTTAGCGACATGCACGGAAATCATATGCGCGGATATGCTAATATTCCATCGAATATTGCGTATAGCGCTAACGAAATAGCTGGAATTTGTGTGAGACCCAGGGATGTCTTAACTCCTGTTTAGACCAAGACCATTCGATTGAATATTGGCATATCAGCGTATATGATTTCCGTGCATGTTGCTAACTTCAGCATCCTATTTCTAAGCTCGTAGACGGTTCCGGAGTTACTATATTAGTTCGTTCGAATCTACAATACTACAGCAATCCCCGAATATGTCAATTATTCCAGCTATTTCGTCAGGGCTATACGCAATATTCGATGGAATATTGGCATATCCGCGTATATGATTTCCGTGCATGTCGCCAACTTCAGTGTCCTAATTCTCAGCTTGTAGACGATTCCGGAGTTCGAAAATTAGTTCAGTCGAATCTTTAGTACTTCGACAATCACCGAATATGTCAATTATTCCAGATATTTCGTTAGGGCTAGTGCAATACTTCATATCCCCTGCACACAGACGCACTGCAGCTTGCGAACGAGACGCAGATGTTTTCCACTTCACGCTCTACTGGGTTCTCGGGGTATCGGTCTATAGACTTGCTCATCGTATTTTCAACTATAGACTCAGCAGAGCAAGACGAGTTGTAGAAAATGCTTTTGGCATATTAGCGTCTCGGTGGCAAATATTCCATAAGACTATCAATGCAGACCTTGACCTGGCAACATTAATTGTTCAGGCCTGTGTTACATTGCTCAACTATTTGCAAACGGATAGATCACATGGGCCCATGGGTGGTGATCATGATGAGAGTGAGACTGCTGTCATACCACATTATGTGAATTTGCACTCCGTCAGTAGATCCAGATCCAATAATCCTTGCCAAGCAGCTGCTAATTTTCGAGATGACCTCAGAGACTACTTCATGTCTCATGGTGCAGTACCCTTTCAGTGGAACTGCATAGGTCCATGTACTGTTGTGATTTTGTAGGTGTGCCACAATTTAAAAGTATTGTGTCATGTGTGGAAATTATTTCTCTCATGATTGTAGTGATAAATTTCAGTGGAAATTTCCCACTAGGTATTGTTTTGAAGCCTGATTTTTTTTCTGTGTCATGGTTATAGTTATAATTTAATGAGTGTCACGGATGTTGGCATGTAGCCAATGTTTTGATGGGGTTGATTATGTGTTTGTGTTTTCTTTTGAAGGGTACCCCTTCTTGTTATATTTTGGTATGTGCAAAGTCTCCCTCTGAACATTTTGCCAGGGTATAGGTCTTAAAATTAATACTGGTAATGAATGGATCTGTCTGCCCGGCTCATTGAGTTAGTGATGGAGAATGAGATAATACATAATTCATTCCACTCAAACAAAGAGAACAAATTAGCATTAGCTACTGCATGGTCTATTATAGCAAACGAATTGGGGATAAGTGGTAAGTTAATGTAGCTCTATATAAGCTGACGTCATTTAATGTATATATAATGTTCAATTTTCAGTCGAACAAGCAAAAACTCGCTGTAGTAGCATTCGAACTACATACGGTAAAAAGAAAAGAGCGGGTCCAAGCGGGTCTGCAGCAACCGCAAAAGACCGGTGGCCATATTATTCCATGTGCCAGTTCCTGGACTATTACATCAAACACAGGGAGTTAGTATTGTCCATCTACTGTACGGTGTGTTTTGTTGTTGGGCAACAGGATTTTTCTCATTTGCAGCAATGTGGATAATCTTCAAGTTAACATACCGGACGTAACAAACCCTGAGCAAACAAACTTAGCTGCTGATGATGTGGCATCGAAGGATCTAAATGTTACACTAACATGTGTTAACCCTGAAGAGCTTGAGGTATCTGTATCTGAAGTTGTTGTACAAGATAAAGAAATAAATGATACAAGTGAGAATGCTGGTACCAGCTCTTCTGCATCAACGTCATCACCAGCAAATTCTGAACACATACAATATCCAAAGAGGGCACAAGTACCAGGAAAACGTAGGCGAGTAATGCCGGAGAGACAAATGATAAATGGTGAATTTTTAAAGTTTCTTAAAAAATCTTCCGAACAACTGACTTCACCACCAAAGCTGGATAAATACGATCACTTTGCTAGCTTTATTGCTATGCAACTTCGTTCGGGAGAAGATAGTGACAGTAAGATGAAAAATATTATGGACATTATCATGCCTACATCCCAATAACCACTTCTCTGCGAGTGGAGTGACCATTTTTTGGTTGATTCCAGTGACTATTTCTGAGCGGCAGAAGAATTCTAGCCGTGTATCGCTTACACGTTGTCTGCACGCGACCACAGCAGCATGGATACAGGGTGAAAGACGGAGCTGCTGTGGCCCTGCTAATTAGACCCGTTGAATCTAGAATAAACAAGGTTACAGACGAGGAGCGCTAACAAAGACTGCAAACAGCTTTCAGCTATCTCTGCCGCGCAGCCGATAGCGACTACGGATCTTTTGTGACGAGAAGCAAAACGCCCAGCTGAAGAAACGTTTGACAGGAATAGAACTGTACAAGGTAAGTAGCCCTAGCTACCGAACAGATGGACATGTCAATAGACCGGACCTTTTTTGTCAGGAAAAGTCGATAGAAACAGCCCTCTGGCCAATCCTCTATCCATACGGTAGCTATTGCAAATCGAATATAACGGATAGCGGCTCTCGCGAAAGCAAGATACATAGCTAAGGTTGGTTGTGAAATTTTTGACTATTGTGCTTCTTTCGAGATACTGCGACTTCAGTACGACAAATGGCTATTCAAGACAGTTTCCGGCGCATTGTCAATTGGTGGGGCTACCAGATGCAGTGCGGCAAGACCTCTAGACGGAAAGATTTTTTCGCAAACATATTGGGAGTGGCAACACGCATATTTGATTGACGCAGTAAAGCAATATGGATACCCGGACATATTCCTAACTGTTAGTCCATATGAATGGACATTTCGTCGATCTAAAGAACTGGAGAAACGATTTGAGCAATTGGGTATGGGTCCCACACAATTGCCGACAGTTGAGACGTTGCATTTCACACACGTGCTGACGGAAATAGCGACATCTTACATATCAGGAAAAGGCAAGAAGCCGTGGAAGTCAAATCTGCTAGGGAATGCGGAGAGTCGTAGCGACAATGTGAAAGCATATCTTTACAGGTAAGTGAAATCATATCCTTGTATTAGGCTTTGACTTGCGTTAAAGCATTGTCTGTTGCTTTAAGGTTCGAATTCCAGAAGCGGGGAACAGTGCATATGCATTATATTGCTTGGTTACACGATTCAATGGCCCTCAACGTCAACCGGTTTCATGCTGGCATACCGGAAAACGACAGGGAATTTGCAGTAACGGTTTTAACTTGTCAGAAAAGTTAGTCCGCTCCGGCTGGCGTCTCCGTGAGTCAAGAAGCCAATAGAATGGTACAGAGGGATGTGGACTAGCGACGTTTGCACTGCGTCGCAACGAGAAAGCGCACGCAAACAATATGCGGATATATAGTGATACGCTGATGCGTAGTCTTCAATGCTCGATGGACATTCAGATGACGAACGGTTACAATTTGTTGCTCCGATACGTGGCGTCGTACGTAACGAAAATGAAAGACAAAACGCTTCCACGAGGCGCACTTTTTAACGCAACAGGACCATGTCAGTTGGCATATCGTTACGTGCGCTGCTTGACATCTGCTGAACCAGAAATGATAATGACACTTGCAAGCGTTAAACAGGCACACAGCAACTGCGACACAAAACGAATCCTCTTGCCAGACGCTGATAAGGCGAGTGAATGCCCCTTCATAAAGGCATACGTCGAACGACCGGCTAGACACGAAGCAATGAACTTGGAAGAGTTCCTGCACTCATTCACCGTCAAAGGTTCGTCGGCGACGTTGCGGAAATCCAACAAGTCTGTCCTTGTCGGTTTAAAAGGCGTTTCAATATTCAATGACATAATGTTCTTTCAAGACGCATTACTAAGGGTGGAGATCAATAAAGTGGATTATTTTATAACTCTCGAGTTATCCGTGTCGGTGTAATTTTTCCGGTTGCAAAAAGCCGGGTTATTTTTTAACCTACTGATTGACGGATTATTTCAGGCAGATAATCTCCCTAAAATAACCCTGCTATGGAGCGAAGTTTTATATACTGAACCAAGTTCAAGCCTTTGAGTTTATATCTCGGATCCATTGCAGTGGCCTTGTACGTGACAGATTGGTCAACAGCTTTACCAGGAAATCTCACATTCATCTGTATCGTAACTGTGTTACAGAACGCTGCAATTGCTTCAAAATCTTCGTATGCTTTTGCCATCTTTCCAATGTGCACTTTCAAACATTCAATGTATGGATTGATCAATGAAACAGTAATATGTGTTTCAGAGCCCAACAGCTCTGTAGCTTGTGCAAATGGTTCTAGTATTGTGGCCAACTGCTTCATTATTTTCCAGTGTGATTGATGTGGCATAAGACCTTCTGCAGATCTTGATTGTTCAGTTATTGTTGAAATAAGTGGCCATTGCATTTCAATTGGACGTGAAATCATCAAGTAAGTACTATTCCATCTTGTTTTAACTTCCATGATGAGCTTTCTATATCCCACAGCCATTTCTTCACATTTTTTCTTCAACAGTGTAGTAGCTAGTTCGGATCTCTTGAAATGTGCTACTAGTCTTCTAGCAACAACAAGACAATCAGGAATCACTGTAGGCCTGATCTTGAAGCCCTCATTGATGCAAAGTTGTACCAAGTGTGCTGTGCAGCCAAGACTGAGCCAGCCATACCTAGTTTCAAATATATTCTTTGCAGCAATCATGTTGGATCCGTTGTCGCTAACAGTGCATATGATACTTGATGGATCTATACCAAACTCTTGTAAAATCTGTTCGATCCATAATACTATGTTCTCACTAGTGTGCCGGTCATCGAGAAGCCGGCAGCTAAGAAGACAAGACTGCAACCTGGTATCTTTGTCAATGAAATGAGCTGTTACACCCATGAATGACTCCATGGCGATGCTTGTCCATGCGTCAAATGTTAAAGACAAGTACTTTACCTCAGACAGGTTGGTTTTCAACTTTTCTTTCGAAACAGTAAACAGTCGATAAGACATCAACGCACGAAGGTTTTCTCCCTCGACAGTTGAAATTGGCTTCATGTCGCCGATAATAAACTTAGTGATTAGTTCTGTTATACGATCCTGCCTACCAAATGTAATAGGACGGAAGTCCAATTTCTGTTGCTTTGGGGCCGGCCCTTGTTTGCCCTCCTGATCGTCGATGCAGTCCTTCATAGAAATTGATTTGTGTCGGTTTTTGAGATGATTGAGGAGGTTGGACGTGCTGCCAGCCACTCTTGCAGTAAGACAGATGATCCCGACATAACTGACAAATGGCAATGCGGGAGCCATTCACAGCCGTCGATTCACAGAAATATTTCCAAACTGCCGATTTCTTCATGACATTTATTTTTGTACCACACTTATCACATACATCACCTGATCAGCACCTATGCCGCACGAAAAACCTCGTGAACCGTGTAGCCTTCCAGCTCAGAGTAGCGAGTTTGGTGGCCACAACCGACCATACGGAGATCACGTGATCCAGTTACTGGAGCGTTACAACAAACCATGGAGTTCAGCGCAGCAGTGTAGAAGCAGCGACTACTTTGGTCAGTACATAGAATCGCAGGTTTCAGGTTTTCTGCAATATTCGATATCTGATATTGATATTCGATTCGGTTCGAATATCATGCTATTCGATTCGAAATATTCGAATTCGAGTGCCCGCCCTACTCGCGAGCCGAGTGATCCGCCGTCGAGAGTCGTTCAACAACGATCTCGCCACCATCGACTACCAAAGACAAGTTTTTTTCATTCGTTCGCTCGCACCATCATCGCGGGGCCGGTCGTCGTTGACGACGACGTCCCGAGCCCCCGACCAACACTTTCGCTCTGTTCACGTTCGTCCGCCTCCCCTGCTCCCGGAAGCCTACTCAAAGTTCTTCGATATGCTCAACAAGGTTTCCGAGTTGAGCATGCCCTTCTGGCCCGAGAAGTCCGGACTGACAGCAGTCCCATGACCAGAAAACGGGCTACAAAACATGTCAAGAAGCTGCAAGCTATCGCGACCGGTGATTATGACGATCCCGACGAGCGAATGGATAGCAATTTCTTAAACGATTACGGTAAAGCTATGACTGAGCTTGGCGGGAGCCTCTTCCTTATGGGCACTCAGTTGGCTTCGCTTCTTTCTAACGTCGAGGAGTATGCTGCCAAGTGCTCCAAGGCGCCAAATTTGGAAGACTTTCGCGCACGTCCTTCGATGAAAAAGCTGGGTGAAGCAGTCTACAAAGACCATATGGAGAAACTTGGATCGGCAAAGACGCCCGGCCCAGACTGTTGACAACCAGGAGGTCATTGAAACGATACTTTTCACAGTGCAGCGACAAGCCGTCAACCTCGGGGGATAAGTCTCGTAAACGTCCCGCTGCCGTCCAGGTTGATCAGTCCGATAAATTATACTCCGAGGAACCTCCTGTCAGGATTGGCCTTGTAAGCAGCAATTATCATCTCGTCGGTCACAGGTCCTTCCTCATTTAGTACCAACCCATCCACGAATTCCTTCAGCATAAGATGTGGAGGTCGACGGTAGCGGCAGATCCTTAGAAATTCCATTAAGACTTCGTCGGTAGTTCGATGCTGACGTCTGAGAGTCGTTTTGTGGCACATTCTTATTAGATTTTTCGTATTAAATATGCTTCCCATGGCTCCTTCGCTGGAGACGGGCTGAAGTTGTTGCCTGTCTCCCGACAACAATACCGTAGTGTCTTTGCAGACGTACAACAGGGTTCTTGCGATGCGCGCTCCGTGTTGTTTTGATATCATCGATATTTCGTCTATGACAATTAGGTCAAAAAACCTCAGATTCCAGTTGAAGGTCTGGATCAAAATATCCAAAGCTCGATCCAGATCCACTGTGTGAATCACAGCGAGCCATTGGATCAAAATATCCAAAGCTTGATCCAGATCCAATGTTTGGATCAGAGCAAGCCGTTGGATCAAAATATGCAAAGCTTGATCCAAATCCAATGTTTGGATCAGAGCGAGCCTTTGGATCAAAATATCCAAAGCTTGATCCAGATCCACTTCAAGGATCACAGCGAGCTTTGGATCAAAATATCCAAAGCGTGATCCGGATCCACTGTTTGGATCACAGCGAGCCTTTGGATCAAAACATCCAAAGCTTGATCCAGATCCACTGTTCGGATAACAGCGAGCCTTTGGATCAAAATATCCAGGGCTTGATCCAGATCCACTGTTTGGATCCGAACGACAGGTTGGATCAAAATATCCAAAGCTTGATCCAGATCCATTGTTTGGATCACAGCGAGCCTTTGGATCAAAATATCCAAAGCTCGATCCAGATCCACTGTTTGGATCACAACGAGCTTTTGATCAAAATATCCAAAGCTTGTTCCAGATCGACTGTTTGGATCCGAGCTACAATTTGGAGCAAAAAATCTAAAGCTTGATCCAGATCCACAGTTTGGATACGCGCGAGCATTTGGATCAAAATATCCAAGGCTTGATCCATATCCACTGTTTCGATCCGAGCGACAATTTGTATCAAAAAATCCAAAGCTAGATCCAGATCCACTGTTTGGATCAGAGCGAGCGTTTGGATCAAAATATCCAAAGCTTGATCCAGATCCACTGTTTGGATCACAGAGAGCCTTTGGATCAAAATATCCGAAGCTTGATTCAGATCCACTGTTTGGATCACAGAGAGCTTTGGATCAAAATATCCAAAGCTGGATCCAGATCCACTGTTTGGATCACTGGATCCACTGGATCTGGATCAAGCTTTGGATATTTTGATCCAAAGGCTCGCTCTCATCCAAACAGTGGATCTGGATCCAGCTTTGGATATTTTGATCCAACCTGTCGTTCGGATCCAAACAGTGGATCTGGATCAAGCCCTGGATATTTTGATCCAAAGGCTCGCTCTGATCCAAACATTGGATTTGGATCGAGCTTTGGATATTTTGATCCAAAGCTCGCTGTGATCCAAACAGTGGATCTGGATCAAGATTTGGATATTTTGATCCGTAGCTCGCTCAATCGTGTTTTGCACGTCTCCTTTGTTTGTAACAGACACATGCCGCAACGCTGGTTCGAATCCGACATGCACCGATAATCAGTTGTGAATGTGTTGGCGATTCATACGCAATCGATTCGAACTGTTTAAATGAAACGTACATATTTTTTCCAGTATTTAATGCTTACTTTTAGTTTATCGGATTTTCGCCATTCGGTTGTGCTGACGGCTGGCCCTTTCTAAAATTGAAAGTTTTTTGCACATGTCTGTGCTTTGAAATACATGTCTTCAGCTTTCGGGAAAGCCGTCCATGTTTCTTTTAGAAGGTTTCGTGGTTTCATTTCCACCGCTGTGTTGTCAGCGAGAGAACAGCGTGGGTTGATAAGTGGTCGTTTTTTTGTCGATCGTCATCTTACGAGTTGTGAGTTGTCGCGCAAACGAAACCAGTCTCTTGTCGTGTTTGGTAGCTGTTTCACCGTTTCGTCAGCCATTATTAAGTAGCAACAGCAACAAGTGCAAACGTTGACGGTCATGTCAAGCGACGCCTTGACGACATGTCTTCAGCTTTCGATAAAGCCGTCCCTGTTTCTTTTAGGAGGTTCGTGGTTTCATTTCCAGCGCTGTGTTATCAACGAGAGAACAGTGTGGGTTGAATAGTGGACGTTTTTTTGTCGTTCGTCATCTTACGCGTTGGGAGTAGTCGCGCAACCGATACCAGTCTCTTGTCGTGGATGGTCGAGGTTTCGCCGTTTCGCCAGCAACTGTTAAGTAGCAACAGCAACAAGTGCAAACGTTGATGGTGGTGTCAGGCGACGCCTTGACGACAAACATTTAGCTTTATCAGGAAGGTGGTACCTGTTTGTCCCAACGGATTGGCTGTCCGAGCCATGCTCCTCTAAACGGGGGAGAATCCTTGGTTAGCCTTAACATTCATCAATTTAAACCCCGTCTTTTTCATTCAGAAACCTATACACATACTGTCTTTTAAGCGGCTTCCAGTTAAATCAGTGGGTTGTACTCAGACCTCACTAAAAATTATCGCTGAACTGTCGAGTTGTTTTTGTGCAACGGCTTTCTAATTTTCCATCCTTTGTGACGTCGAACGTTTACAAGTCTGTTGACTGCGAGCAGAAAGCTTCGAACGACGGGAACGTGCCACCTAGAAACACGATGATCATACATTAACGCTTGCCAAGAACGGCCAGACACCCTGGGCCAGTCTTGAACTACCCTGAGGTTGGAGCCTTTGATATTTATAGCAATTTTAAAATTGGTGGATCCTCCCATCGGTTTGGTGGCGCGATGTTAAATTAAATGCGCTGGTCACCAAATACAGAAGACACAAGGTACGACTTGGTATGATTTCGTTTGCAATCGGGTAAATGCGGGGAGAAGACCCAGAGGTTGGTCGAAGCGTTGCTGTTGTAAATGTCGCTAAAACTAACCATCGTCTCATCATCTTAAAATGCGCTGTCTGAGGAACACGAAGAGATAACGATGTTCTCGTTGTCAGTTTTGTGATGTTTCATTTGTCTGGCTTTCAATATGGGGTGCCGTCAACGACGATTCTGTTTAGTCACGAAACAATGTAACCAATTCAGCATTTAGGGATGAATTCGAATCTGGACATATAGCGCCCTGTAATGAGTGAAATTTGTTTTCAACTTTCACATGTTTCCCAGATATATATATTGAGATGATGTCCTTTTTGTCTGTAAGCTCTCTGTCGCCCTCAAGTAAAGACCTTGTAGAAGTGTTCCCCTTATACACTGAAAACCCTTTGATGCAGTGTTCCCCTTTTCATACAATAAAATCACATCAAACCTTACATACAAATAACTAAAACCCACGTTCCTCTTTTCCTGACAGCCAATTTGCGAAGTGGCCTGTCAAAATATGCAATTGCTGATGCAGCGAAGAAGCATGGGATCGTCTGAAGTGAGTGGATGCCAGTTTTCAAACCGCACAAGACTGTCATACATTAAAAGCTCATCAGTCCTTTCATACCAATAACAAATACCCACGTTCCTATTTTCACGACAGACAAGTTGCGAAGTGACCAATCAAAAGATTCAAGTGATGCTACGTATGAACTATTGGGAGACACTGCCAAAGTATTGGTGTACGACAGCGGCTTGTTTCCACAGAAGTATTCGTTGACATGCACTGGTTAAATGCGGGATTTAACATACAACCTTACATAAAAATATTTATCGTTATATTATTATAACAATAAAACATTGTCTTAGAGATAGTTGTTTTGTATTGAAATATATCTTATACAAATGTGACTACAGGGTCTCCAATTTTAGATTTAAACTGACATTGTTTCAGGAATGCATTAAACATCTTCGTTCGTTCCAGCAAAAGCTTGTCGTTGTTGGGAGTGGAACGCTAGACGGTTAGGTTTCTTTTCAGGTGACCTACCACTACACTACCTAGCCACCACCGAAAACCATCCTTACCTTTCCCTTTTTAAATCAGAGTAGAAGTATGAAGATCTGACATATTTCTTATACTGCTACAGAGGTAGTAATAGCTCATCAACACTCTCCTGATGAGCAGCCTACCCGGAATTGACCGAGGCTTTTTGATTGAGAGAAGTAGCAATAGCTCATCGGAAGCCCTCCATGTGTTTGCACCTGATGGGTGAGGGGCAGCTAACGTGAAGGCTTACACAACTGGGCATGTGGGGTCTGCATCCCTGCAGGCCGTCAGCCTTGCCTGCAACATATGAGAAACGAAATAAAAGTTCATCTACCCCCCGACTGTTGTCGGAGGTGGTGGCAAAGGATAGCTTAACCAGGAAGCGGAATAAGGTGCGCAGTCAGACGGACTTGAATTCCATCCAATACTGTGAGGTTGGTAGGACGGTCAGTCCTGTAAGGACAACGAGATCAAGTGGTCCTAGGCGAGAAGGGAGTGCTAAGGTCAAGGCTCCCTGTCGGATAAGTCGGTATCCGATTAGAGCAATCGAGGGTGCCGCGAGAGGGCCCTCGCCCGACAAACCGCATCGGGTGACACGGAAAGGGAGTGCCAAGGTCAGGGCTCCTGCCCAGGCAAGACGAGATGGCCAGGGTAGCGAAAACGAGGGTGCCGCGGTGGACCCTCGCCCGAAACGTCGAATCGGGTGACTCGAAAGGGGAGTGCCAAGGTCAGGGCTCCCGCCCACGGGAAAGTGAGATCCCAGGGAGACGAAATCGGAAGTAGCATTTCTAAAAGTGCTCCCGCCCAGAGACTCAACAACCTGGGTGACACGAGGGTGGAAGCATTGTGCGGGACGTGTGGCCGGTCGTTCACGTCTCGAAGCGGTTTGGGTGTCCATAGACGGAAGGCTCATGCCAACGAGTTCCATGCTGAAGCCCTAAAGCCTAAGGTGAAGGCTCGATGGTCCTCCGAAGAAGACCGTATACTCGTCGAGTGTGAGATGCGACTTCTAAATGGGAACCAACGCGTATTGGTGAAAACCTTGCAGAGTTGTCTTCCTTCGAGAACTGAGCAGGCGATTGCCTGTAGGTGGAAGCGGAAAGAGTATAAAGTCCTGTTAGCTAGTCTAATGAGTTCAACTAGCGAGCAGGCGGTGAACCCAATCACCAGCGAAAGCACTAAAAGCAGAAGTGCAGATTTCCTCAACGAAGAAGGGAGGAATAGGGCCCCTCCCGTTGAGCTGAGCGAATCTTGGAAAGACTCTATCTGGAATCCCTAGAACCCTGTGAAGGGGGAAGGGGGGAGGAATACCTTGATAAAGTTGTGCGTGATAGACCAAGGAACGATGTGTTAATCGAAAGACTCAATTGTCATGCGGCTGAGCACCTAACTTGCAAAGCCGAACCTAAGAAACAGCATAAGAAAAATACCGGAAGCATGGGATCTTGCGCCGGTGTTCCAAAAGATTCCGCCGCAAGGTGGAGTATGCAAAGGTACAACGGTTGTACAAAAAGGATAGGGGGCGCTGTGCGAAGTTCATGCTGAGTGGGGACTGGCGAATGTCTAATGAGAGAAAAAGGCAGGTCCTAAGCGGTCAGAAATGGTCGACTTTTGGAGGAGCCTTATGACGGAAGATCGTGGAATCGACGACCGTCCAGTGGAGCTGAAATCGGCGGTTGACTGGAGCATTATGTCTTCTATCTCCTTAGAGGAGGTTTGTTTCACCCTTCAAACCTCTCATGCCTCAGCTCCCGGTCCGGATGGCAAAACACTTGGTAACAACAAGTCGATGATACAGACAATGCTAGTAAAGGTGTTTAACTTGTGGCTCCTGAGTAGAAGCCTCCCACCACATGTTCTGCGTAAAGCGCGTACGATTTTGATCCCCAAGGTAAAGTGTCCTGATAGACCGGATCAGTATAGGCCAATTACCATTGGTTCGATGATTGTGAGGGTTTTTCATAAGATACTAGCCGGGAGATTGACGTCGAGTTCCAACCTGAATGGGTCACAGCGGGCTTTCGTGCCTACCGATGGTTGTGCGGAGAATGTTGTTTAGCTTGAAGCGTTTATGTCCCAGGCGCGTCGAAAGAAAAGCGACCTTAGTGTCATGTTCTTGGAATTGCGCAAGGCGTTCGACTCTGTAAAGCATGATAGTGTGATACGTGCAGCAAGTAGGTTGGGTGCACCGGCTCCGTTTGTTGACTATTTAGAAAGCTGTTATAGCCTCGCAGCTACTGACATCCTCGGAGAAGAAATCTCTGTCACTCGGGGTGTCAGACAAAGAGATCCGCTCTCGCCAATATTATTTAATGCGATATTGGATGAGGCATTCTGTTAGTTGTCCAAACTTTGACCGACTATAGGCGGCGAGAAGGTCGTGGCGTTGGGGTTTGCTGATGATGTGGCATTGGTAACCGAGACGGTGGATGGTATGAGGATGCAGATGCAGTTATTCTTGCAAGCCTTGACCCCCGCCGGATTGGAAGCAAATTCGGCGAAATGTTGCTCCCTAACAATACGTTCCGATGGAAAGAGTAAGAGGTATCTTGTGGATGGAGGCCAGAAGTATTGGATTGCGGGAAAGCCGCTTCCAGCAATGGGGCCGGAAGAATCCTTACGGTATCTGGGTGTGGAAGTGGGAAGCGGTGGCTGCCTTTCCAGCATCGGGGCAACGTTCCGAGAAGGATTGGCTCAGTTAACTGCAGCACCTCTGAAACCTCAGCAGCGGCTATTTCTGCTACGGTGTCACCTCTTTCCGAAGCTGTCCTACGGGGGTGTCCTCGGTAAAATTACTCGCACTCTACTTGTGGCTCCTGAGCATCCTCGTGTGCACCCTCGCCTGATATATGTGCTGACTCGCCGATGAGATGGCGAGGGGGACAGTGGCGACGAGGAAGCGGAGGAGAGCGCTGTTCTTTGTCTTTGAATACATTTTATACGATTATACCACAAGCTATCACGGCTAATGGCGAATGTCAAGTTGACCGATATTGTGAAGAATTATGTAGACAGTGCTACTTCTGGCGACTTTGCAGTCTGGGTGGAAAAGCTAGAGCTGGTGGCAAAACTCCAGAAGATCGAGAGGTTAGAAACAGTGTTTCCTCTACTGTTGGATGGGCCTGCGTGGGAGGTGTATAAACAGTTAAGTAGCGATGTCAGAAACGACTTCGTGCAGGCGAAGAAAGCACTTCTCACGGCCTTTGGAATAAGCCGCTTTGAGGCTTATCGGCTCTTCCAAAGGAGAGTGCTGTTGGAGGGAGAAAGTGTGGCCGTGTTTGCCTCAGACCTCCAGAGATTGACATCGCTCATGGGTATTAGGGTGTGTAAAAAAAATTAATTTTTTCAATTTCAAAAAAGTGTTTTCCTCATAGGTGACAAATATCCAGAAAATGATATTGCGCGTGGTTTAGGGTGTTTGCTCCCTCTAGTGGCCTAGCAACCGCGCCAAATATGGCGAAAAACACCATAACTCCTCAAACGCACTAGATAAGAAGTTGATTATGGGCTCAAAATGTGCAGAAAGGCTGTTTCTATGAGTGATAACACTGATAAGGGGACTTTTCCCTCTATTTTGCGCTTAAAAATAGTTATGAGCAAAATTGAAATGGTAAGACCCAGTCGGATGGTTTTCAATTTAGTACAGGTTAAATTGGTTACCGATCGCTTGTTGTAGAGAGGAATTGAGGATGATAGAGCAAGGAAATGTCAGTTTTGTAGGCGGACTGTATCTTGATGGCCGCAAAGATGGCACCCGAAAGGTTATCGAAGGGCCAAATTGAAAATATTATCGATCTATTCAAACAGAGGACCATTACACTTTAGTCGGTGAGCCCGGAAATTATTACCTGACACACTTGACACCAGCAAACGGTACAGGTCGAGCCTTAGCTGAAGAAGTTTACAAGTTTATTCTAAACAATGAAATGGTAGAAGAACTAAAATTAGTAGGAACTGATAGTACAGCATCCATGACAGGAAGATTCAAAGGATTTATTCATATTCTGGAACAATTATTGCAAAAACCTCTTCAGTGGGTGATTTGTCTGTTGCACACAAATGAATTGCCATTGCGGCACGTCTTCACTCATCTCGATGGAAAAACTACCAGTCCGGAAACTTTCAATGGTCCTATTGGGAAAATATTGAATGGGAGCGTCTCTGAATGGCCTGTCATACGGTTTAAAAGCCTTCCAAATCCAAACTTCCCTGACATTCCACAAGCTGTTGTTGAGGATCTAAGTACAGACCAAAAATACGCATATAGAATATGTAGAGCGGTATTATCAGGATCAGTTGACTATGATCTCCAAATACTGGAAGTCGGACCTCTTGTTCACTCTAGGTGGCTTACATTAGGATGTAGAATTCTTCGACGTTATGTCTCCTTCGATACTCCTTCTATTTTCCCACATGGTTTGGCATAAAATTGAAAAGCGACGTGGTTTATGGTTCAATGAATTACTTCGATCTAGTGCAGAGAATAATTCAGCTTCCTAACAAAGAGATTCAAGAAATAGCCATTGAGAATGTCAAGAAAAACTCTTATTTTGCACACCCAGAAAATGTCCTACTGTCAATGCTTGGAGATGATAATGAGATGGTTCGGAGACTTGCAGTTAACAAGATCAGTGCCCTTAGAGGGAAGCCAGTTGACGGCGATATTCCTAGCGATGATTTCGAAGGTGGGTATTTGATAGAAGATCGAAGTGAAATGGACCAATAAGATGTAAGGAGATTTAAGCTGCCAAAAGTAAATTTAAATGCCCGGTCGTACTACACCTTGGTGAATTTGAACAGACCAGAAGTAGGTCAGCCACCAGCTATAAAAGATTGGACAGATAGTGAAATAGAGCAGATAAGAACCAGTCCATTGAGACTAAATTGCCCATGCCATAATCAAGGAGTTGAAAGATTGGTCAAAGTGGTAACAGACGCCTCATCGCAGGTATCCGGGTTCAACAGACGAGATGGGTTGGTAAGACAGAAATTGAAGTCAAGAAAATTAATGAGAAAGTTCAACTCAAAAAAGGATATCGCTACTAAGATATTGTAGTAGAGAGCCAGCAGTTCAATTTACATGCATGCATTACACACGTTCTACTGATAATACTCGTTCTTTCATTGAGTTCATGATTTGACCAAAAATATCCAAAATAAAATAATTTTGCTCGTAACTTTTTTTAGGTGCAAAATCGAGAGAAAAGTCCTCTTATCACTAATAGAAACATACCCTTTCTGCACATTCAGAGCCCATAACGAACTTCCAATCTAGTGCGATTGTTGAGTTATGGCATTTTCGTTGTTTTTCGCCATATTTGGCGCGGTTGCTAGGCCACTAGAGGGAGCAACAACCCTAAACCAATTGCAATATAATTTTCTGAATATTTGTCACCTATGAGGAAAACACTTTTTTGAAATTAAAAAAATTAATTTTTTTGACACACCCTAATGGGTATGACTGATGAAACTGCAATGCCGATAGTGACATGTGCATTCATGGAAGGCTTGCCTGCTGATGTTTCCAGCCAAATGCGTTCTGTTGCCGAGGTGGAAAAATTGAATTTGAGTGATCTGGTTGCACGGTCACGTGTAATTTTGTCCAATAGGAACAGGATTGAGCAGGGAATATCATGTGCTGCTGTGGCGGCACGGGGAAGTAATGCTGCAGGATGCTTCACGTGCGGAAAGATCGGTCACTATGTCACTGTCCAACTCCAGAACGCTCGTGTTTTGGGTTTGCGGGTCAAATTGGAGGTTGATGGGTCATACATGTGGGCCATAGATGGCCATCTACCAGCACTCGAAGCAGGAATGTCAAAGAGAGACCTTTTCTCAATTTTCGGGAAACTTGCTGGACACTATCCTGTAGCAGGCTGGCTAAGAACTGCGTGTAGCTATGTGAAGCGTCTCACCAATGAGGCTGCTTGGGATGCGCCTCTTCCATGCAATGTAGTGAGCCTGGTTGAGGATATATTGAAGAGAATCAAAGAAAAAGACCCTGTGGGGGGTCTTTGGCGGGCCTCTACCGATGGATATGTCAAATTGTGGTGTGATGCAAGCAATCTAGCAATTGGTTGCTGTTTGGATGTGGATGGTCATATCATTGAGGATGCCGCTTGGTTAAGGAAGCAAGACGATGGCGCCCACATCAATGTCGCAGAGTTAGACGCGGTTGTTAAGGGTCTGAGTCTTGTTTTGAAATGGAATGTCTGCAAAGTGGAGATTATCACAGACTCGGCGAGTGTATTTAATTGGGTAAAATCAGTGTTGGAAGATTCAAAGAGACCAAAAGTAAGCGGGCTAAGTGAAATGCTAATTCGGAGAATATTGGGATTGATCGAGGAGTATGCCATACGAGTAACTATCCGACTGGTGCCGTCAGAAGAAAATATTGCAGATGCATTAACAAGAGTCCCTCGCAGCTGGAGCCAGAAAGTATGTGGCACTACACTTACCCGACACCGAGACGATTTGCGGAGCCAAGTGAAATCCATTCACGAAATGCACCATTTGGGTTTTGACAGAACATTGTATATTGCTGAAAAGCAATTGGGGACTGTGAACCGTGACCTTGTTAAAGAAGTGGTCGACAGTTGCAATATTTGTCGTAGCATTGATCCCAATCCGGTGAGATGGGAGCATGGTCATATTTGTCTGTTAACGAAGTGTGGAGCCGGTTAGCACATTACATTACCTACGTTGGCAGCCAGCGTTACCTTAGCCTGATCGACTGTGGACCTAGTAGGTATGCCATTTGGCGGAAGCTAAGTCGGGAATCTGCCGATCAAGTGGTTGCAAATATCAGGCAGGTACTCCTGGAGAGGGGATGAGTGAAGGAGATCCTCACGGACAACGGTCCCTGTTTTCGTAGTCAAAATATGTCCCATTTTTTGGATAGCTGGGGGATAACACATATATCGAGTGCGGCCTATCGACATAGTGGGAATGGAATCGTGGAGAGGAACCATCGAACAATCAAACGCATGGCAGCAAGGTCCCAGCGCAGTGTGGAGGAGATGGTATATTGGTACAACCATACGCCCAACTCTCTGGGTTATGTGCCGGCAAACATAATTTTTCAATATATTTCGGAGTTTCCAGGACGCAACTGTCAAGTCAAGTCAAGCAGCCTGAATCCATACAACGTGGGGGATAGGGTTTTAGTAAAGCCGCCAAATGTTAGATGCACGTCTCCATGGCAACCAGGAACTGTCACGGGTACCATTTCTCAGACTGTGGTCGAAGTAGATGGAATGAACCGCCACGTTGCCGATGTCAGACGGGTTATGGGATCTGGCAGTAGTGAAGTGGAGCATCCGCTACCTAAATGGACCTCGAGAGACATTGAGCTGTTAGAGAGTGATCGTGGGGTGGGGTTTGCTTCGGACGTGGAGGGTGGTTGTGACGGATGTGGAGACTTCGAGAGTGGCGAGGAAGTGGCGTCGCTATCTGGCCATGCCTCTCAAAGACCTGTTCGCAACTGCGCACCACCGTCGTGGTTGGGGGACTATGTGACTGATTGAATTTTCTTATGCATTTGTTCCTTGATGTTTGATGCTATTTGTGTTTTGTCTCTTGTTGTGTGATCTTGCGATCAAGAGGGTGTGTGGCTCCTGAGCATCCTCGTGTGCACCATCGCCTGATATATGTGCTGACTCGCAGATGAGATGGCGAGGGGGACAGTGGCGACGAGGAAGCGGAGGAAAGCGCTGTTCTTTGTCTTTGAATACATTTTATACGATTATACCACACTACTCAAGAAGCTAGATGCAAAATTGCGTGTTTAGGTAAAGGACTGGTTGCACCTTCCAAAGGATGCTCCAATTCCCTTCTACCACGCGCCGTTTCGAGAGGGGGGACTAGGCATTCCTTCTTTGGCAGCCTCGTTGGTCTTGATGAAACGGAAAAGGTTGATGCGGATGAGAGATTCAGAGGACCCAGTTGTAAGGGCACTCGACCATGATTGTCATGTAGCTGAGCTTCTCGGTCGACTTGGGTACCCGAGGATCAACAAACTCCGGGTTGATTCGATTGAGTCCGCAAGGATCGAGTACGGCAGCTCGAGGTGCCCGGGGTGGAAGGCTCCGTGGAGGCATTGATCCGTATTGTCCACATCCGAACTGTCATGCAAAGAGATGGTGGGAATCAAGTGGCAACATCTCGCAGCAGTGTCCGGACATGTTTGGACTAAGAATTAGAAGGCACGATCAGTTGCTGAAGTTGGTTGCCGAAAAACTCAGAGGCAAGGGCTTCGAGACGTTGAAGGAGCCGGTTATTCCGGTACCCCCAACAAATCGGAGACCCGATATCGTCTGTTGGAATGAGAGAGAACGAGGAAAGCCTACATAATAGACGCACAAGTGGTTGCAGACTCCAATGTAGCCAGCCTCGAAGGATGCCATGACAGAAAGGTGTCCAAATACGATACGAAAGAGGTAAAGGATTGGGTACGTAAGAGGACGGGTGCCACGGAGGTGAAAGTGACCTCGGCTACCCTCAACTGGAGGGGATGCTGGGCAGCCCAATCCGCTGCGGATCTATTGAAGCTAGGTGTGAGCAAGCGTGGTCTGCTGCTCATGACCGTGAGAGTACTGAGCCTGACGGCAAAAATGTTGAATACTCGCCGAAGGACCACTGGTAGCTACAGGGCTGCGCACCAGTAAATTTGAATGGACTGAGACATTTGGGGTAAGCAAAATATTCTCACCAACATTTGGGGTGAGCAAAATATTCTCACCAACATTCTGGGAATGGCAGTTTGTATACCTGATCGATGCCGTGCGACAGCTTGGGCTGCCAGATATATTTATGACAATAAGCCCGAACGAATGGACTTTTACGCAAACCGAGGAAGTATAAGATCGCATACAGCAGCTCGGCCGCGGACCAACCGAGCTCGCAGGAATTGAGACGCTGCACATAGCTCACGTCCTGGAGCAGATTATGCGATGCTACATTTCCGGAAGGGGGCAAAAAGAGTGGTTGACGAATTTGTTGAGAAAGATTGGCGCTAGAGGAAGTAACGTTAAGATGTACTTCTACAGGTAAGACCTTTAATGTTAATCATTGTTGCGTTGCATTACAGTAAATAACGAAACTTTTTAGATTCGAATTCCAGAAGAGGGGCTCCATACACGCCCACTACATTGCATGGCTGGAAGATGCGACAGGTCTCGACGTGAACCGTTTACCACGCATCTGTCCCTTACAGCGACCGGGAGTTCGCACTCACTGTGGTGGAGTGCCAGAAAAGCAGCAAAAGGACCGCTGGAATAGAGCCGCGCGACGGTCCAAGTTATATCAATGTTGCAGACGGCCGGGCGACATTCAGCCTGAAAAGAGACGCGCTCGCCCACGAAATAAACCTGAGGGTATACGTTGACACCCTGACAGCTGCACTCAGCTGTTCTATGGATGTTCAAATGAGTAGCGGGGAGAGCTTACTACTCCGTTACGTGTCGGCGTACGTAACAAAGATGAGAGACAATTTCGTGCCACGCGACCTACTGTTTGGTTGCGACGCTCCTCTAGATTTGGCCAACATATGCTTGAACAATGACAGCATGTGAGCCAGAAATGATTCTCAGTCTGAGCAACATCCGTTGGGCTCACACCCCCGTAGACACCAAAAGATACCTGGTGCCGAAATTGGAAAATGTACGCGAAAACGAGACTGTTGTAGCCTACATGAACCGAGAACGCCGTTGCGATGCGTTATCTCTTTACAGTTATTTGCACATATTCAATGTGAGGCAAAACGTCGTCGTCAACGTCAACAAGGTGTGTGACGAAACCAGGGATGGCTAACTTGTCACGTGACCAAATTTGAAATATACCCGATGAGGGTTACGCTTCGATCGATCACGACTCACGACTAGTAAGGGTGAGTATTTATAGTGATCCTTATTAATTGTTAGTAAATTATTAATAATGTAGTAATAACGCTTTATTATGATCATTGTTGCAGCTACTAGAAAACGAAATCCATACTACAAGCCTTCACAAGTGATAGAAGGTCAACTTCATCCCGGGGAAGAATACCTGAAAGAAGCTATTACGATTTTCAGGGAGTGGAAAAAAAGTGACAGAGTTGGGCTTACCCATGAAACCTTCACAGCTTGTATCCAAACTATGACTTCCGTGCTTGCACTTTCGAAATATGTACAACAGCGACATGGCATGAAGTATTTTCTTACTGGAAAAGTTATGTCGGACCCCATCGAAGCAAGGTTTTGTATGTATCGGCAATCAAATGGGGGAAACTTTTTTATGTCTGTGAAGCAGTTGCTACTAGCAGAAAAAAAGATTCGCTGCTTGAGTTTACTCCAACAACGTGGTTTAGAGAGTATACTCCATATAAATGGACGAGATCCTTCAGTCACAGGCGATGTTTCAAAATCTGATGATGATTTTATGTGGTTGGCGGACTTCCTTTCAAATACATGGCTAAATGAAGTTACACCTGATGAAGATGCTGTTATATATTTTATCAGTGGATATATCGGACGATCAATTTCTGGCCGCAGAAAATGCACGGAATGCAAAAAATTACTGGTGTCTGATCGTGACGTTCAAGATTTGGATAGTTGCTTTTCAGGAGACTACTATAACAAAATATTCAAATTATGTGATCGAGGTGGACTGGCTGAACCTACAGAACTGTGTTTTGCGATAACTACACTTGCTGTCAAATTTTACACCAAAATATCTGATTCCAGTAATTTCAAAGAAAAACTGTTTCAATGCAAAAACCAACGATATGTATTCGTTAAGGCTGTCCGTGAGGCAGTTGGTTCCCGAAGTATGATGTGCTCCCTATTAACGACCTGCTGTGAATTGGGCCATGCCAACTTTGATTTAATCATGCAGACAGCATTCAATTGTTTTGCAAAGAATGAACTCAAGCGCTTAAACAGCAAACCCTCTCTTGATGAACCACCAGCAAAGGACCTTCGCAAAATTCGGAAGCTTACATCAAAGGCTGCCAAGGAATAAAAATTGGTCTCATTTTTTTGAGGCTTGAAATGTATTATTATTGCGACTGTTATATTCCATATTTTGCAATACAGTGATAAAATGAAACTTATGTTGTATAATTCAGCCGGGTGATGCACGCGATTGAAGTTAGCACCGGATTTAAATTTGACCCTCATTACGTATTGGCCCAAAATGAGTTATCTATCCCTGAGTCAAGACATCCCTGGACGAAACGACTAAGAGAATGACAGCCGAGGACCCGCATGAGAACATCGACGAAGGAAGATTCCATCTGTTGAGCGGCGAGCAAGGAACAGGAAAAAGCGAATGTTTAAAACACGCAATGAACATAGTCATACGTGCAGGAGGGAAGGTGTTACTCCTGGCACCGACGGGACTCATGGCGGCGACATATAAGACACAGTTCGGAGACTCGCTGACATGCGACACTGTTCACAGCGGTTTCAATATTCCAGTTGACACTAGAGCAGAGAAGACCTTCAACTGGAACCTGAGGTTTTTTGACCTAATTGTCATAGACGAAATATCGATGATATCAGAACAACACGGAGCGCGCATCGCAAGCACCCTGCTGCACGTCTGCAAAGACACTACGGTATTGTTGTCGGGAGAAAGGCAACAACTTCAGCCCGTCTCCAGCGAAGGAGCCATGGGAAGCATATTTAATACGAAACATCTAATAAGAATGTGCCACAAAACGACTCTCAGACGTCAGCATCGAACTACCGACGAAGTCTTAATGGAATTTCTCACAGGGTTGGGTGACAATGTCGGAAATACGGCAGGTCATGTCGGAGATACGGTAGGTATAATGTCGGAAATACGGCAGGTCATGTCGGAAATACGGTAGGTGTAATGTCGGAAATACGGTAGGTGAATGTCGGAAATACGGTAGGTCGCAAAAATGTCGGAAATACGGTAGGTCGAAAATCCGGGAAAAGTAAAGGGTTTGTGGTAAGTGGGATTAGGCTTGAGGTTGGGGTTGGGCTCAGTGGTGCATTAAGGCCACAAGTGTTATGAACCATTATTTGTATCCGGTATATTGACAGGGTGACCCGATATCATATCGGAACATAAGATTGGGGTATATTTAGCGCATCGCTAGAACTTGAAAATTTTGGCAAATCTTATCGAAAATAGGCCTTGGATAGAATCGAATAACTTTGCTAAATTGCAAACCTCCATGTGAACTTGCTGGGCATATTCAAGAGCTAGATGTGTAGTGAAATGTGTGCCTTCGCTAGATGGTGTGCCAATCAACTCCATGTACCGATACACCGTGTCCCTATTACGAAACAGCCAAAAATCATCAAATCCCGACCGTCGGCTATATAGCAAAAAATCGTCCGCTATGCCCGAATTTCCAGTATATAGCTTCAATACACGGGATCGCGACCCCGGGCATCCGCCTTCTACTTGCCTACCCCAATCGCCGTCCCTACACTGTACTGCTGACGTTCAAACATTTGATTTTTCGCATAGAAGTGAAATCGTCAGGCCTCTGTAGCCCATATATGCTCGACCACTCAAATGCCCCATCAGTGGCTAGTTTATATGTCAAAAAAGCGTCAAATGAAACGGCATGAAAACAATGAAATGGTAACTAATAACTATATGCAAAAACGAAATCATAATAACAATGAAGCGCAAAATTACGCCTATGTATAGGCCTACTCCCATTTAGTCCATCCATCTCATCCAGTCCATCCGTCCCATTATCAGCAGTCCATCCTCTCCGTCATCGTCGCTTTCAAAATGGATTTATCGTCAAGTTCATTCTGAAATTCCTGAGGCAAGTGTTTCTTACGTCTTTTCAAATCACGAATAATTGATCTTCCGAATTTTGCGAATTCGTTTCCATGCGGTGGAACATAATCTTTTATAAGTAATTTAACAGCGGCGTGTGCCATTTCATGTATAAGCGTACGGAATGCCTTACCTCTCGATTCGAGTGTTTCCTTAAACACCACAATCACAAATCCATGTGGAAACCCACTGTGCGGCTGGCATATTCCAAGCATTACTTTGCTGCATTTACGCCTGTTATACTCTTTGTGATATGACTCTAGTGTATCGCATCCGACACATTCGTTGCCGGGAGGAAAAGAAATCTGTGATGCATGCTTTCTGACGATTTCATACATTTCGATAATTATGTGGGCGTCACTATTGGACATGCAGCGCTCCAGGTATATTTTCAAACGTCGTTCAAGATTTCGGGCATTTGATTGCGGACAGGTATGGCACGTCCATTCAGGTAAAGAAAAGTCACCCGTCTCGCATTTGCTATGAAACCAGTTGTTGCACCTTCGGCACGTGACCATAAGGTTTCCATCGTCTGGCCTCCTGCAATGACAAAATATTGGGCATACCCACCGAAAAGCAATGGGATACGGTGAATGTTTCTCATTGATTCGATAAACTTGATTCAAGAAGACAAAAATGTCATGTTTTTGTAGTCCTTCAATAAGACCTTTCCTCAAGCTGTTTTGCATGATGCTGACACCCGCCGGATTAACATTTTGGCTAAGTAAAGCAGCAAACGCAACAGCGAAAGGCCCACAGTCGTCGTATCCTACTTGCTGCTGTACTTTTACCACAGACAGAATCATACTTTTAGGAGGCTTGATGAACTCACAGGCTATTTCTTCCACTTGTAAAGGATACGAAATTTGGTCATTAGTCTTTTTGCTTAAAGTCTGACAGCTATCGTAAATGCATACCTCATTGATGTTATCGGAGAAAGCGTTGGACAAGCAAATCCAATGATTACTATGTATCAGGAGAGGCTGTATGAATTTTGCATTGTTTGGGTCTTTTTTGTAGCCGAATAACTGAGCCGTGACGACATCCGTGAAACCGTTTATATCGTCTTTTTTCATGAGGTCGATTGCGGCATTTATGAAATTGTCCGTCATCCAATGTCCCATTAAAAAGTCAATGACTTCATTATATTTGATATTGTAGCGTTTCATCCAAGTTTCTGTCGGTGCATCACTGGAGGGAAGAGAATCATCGCTAGATATTACGGAAGCTATTTCATCATCCGCAGACAAAATATCAGCAGAGAAAACAGATTCACTTGGAGACTTGGTGGGAATATTGCGTGGAATGACCGACTCGGTAGGGGGTGGCTCAACAATCAACCCAACATTGGAGGAAACGATAGGATCTCTTGACATCGGCGAATCCTTACTTGGAATATCCGGCTTGGTGGGCGGATTGCCAAAGCTCAAAACTGCGGACTCGGTCAAAATGGTAGTAACAGAATCAACAACAGGCTCTATCTGAATCGAACGGTCACTTTCAATTACTCCCGTAGCTTCGGTTGGTGGATAACTACTCTGAACAATGACTGTTTTTGGTGGGACTGCATCACCGCTCTGAATAATGGAATCCTCGAAATGGACGATTTCGCAAGAGCTAGGCTGACTAGGTTCTGTTACTAACGGAGGATCACCTCGACCTCGAGAAATCACGATACAGCCCAATTCGTCGTGAGACAACTCCCAAGACGGTCTTTGAAATCTTTGCAATTGTCGTTCACTTATTTCGATATTCTTTAAGTTGATCAAAAGACGAAATAGAAATATATGATTACCTGGTTTCATTTGGTTCAAAAATCTAGTGTCGTGCCTCCTGTAGGAAAACAGTTGCTCAGCTCCTTGGGTGTTTATGGATGCCTTCAGCTCTATTATATTATTTATCCGGCGGAGAACCTCATTTTCTTTAGAACAATTTCCTTCGTGAAACCGGTCAAACAGGCAAAGTCTAATCGTGGACCCCGTAACAGGATGCGCTGATGTATCTTCCGCGGGTTGACGTAATTTATTCGTCTTTATCCACGGGAAGGAAAGGCGCAGAGATCCGGACGTAGCTAGGTCAATATTTCTCTGAGTAGGTTCCGCAACCATTCCGTTATATGGTTGAAACATGTTGGCTTTCCTTTTGTTACCATGGGCCGCCACCATGTGAGCCATGTCAACGATTACAATATTCGGCTGATATTTCATTGATAATAAAATGTCCACAAAATCACGCGGGCTTTCTGCTCTCAATACAAATTTCATGGCATAGACGATCCCGTGTGGACAGGTGGCCGATAGCCAACCACCGGAACACCCCCATAGTTTTTTAAATGCTTTATTGAAATTATTAGTATTGCTATGAAGAGATTTCGCTATTGAAGTTATAACGTCGACTTTGGAACCTTTTCGGGTTATTCCAAGCTTTCTAGCAAAAGCAAAGACTTCTTTAGCAGACGATTGGGTTAGCAGCTCCACCATTCGTTCCTCAGTGATTTTCCGACAGTCGTCCTCCAATTGATGATGATCCCGGCCGGTGTATTTTCGGTGTTCTGTGTTGTATGCATTGTCCGATTTTCTCGTAAAGTTGCCAATATACGGAGCCCAGTGCAAAAGGCTTGGACTTAGCACAGGTGTTTTCACTCCGAGAAAGCCACGCAATAAGACGGTATTTTCCACGTTTTTCCAAAATTCAGCGAGATTAACGGTGTCGCTCGCATCCTTATCGTAATTTGGTGGTGGTGTTAAACTCGACAACGAGCAGGCAAATGCCGTCTTCCTGTTTAAGTCGAAAATGAGTATAGTAGGGTGATAACCGCAGATGTTACAGAAAAACTCATATTTATGCTCGCTTAAAGTTTCAAAATGTAGGTAGGCGTCCAAGACTGTCTGTGAGTGAAGTTTTTCATGAAGTTGTTGCTCCAAAATCTTCACTACTGATCCCACAGGTACGTGTTGTGAAACTGAATTCCGAATTAGCATAGCCACATCCATGCCTAAAAGAAATCTGTCGTTGAAGTTATGAACTCCGTGTATGTATTCTTGATACCTATAGCAGGTTCCACATTGCTTGCATCTTTTGAAATATGTCTTAATATTTCTTAACACCGAATTCATGTTTAGTAAAACTGCGTTCGAAGTGATTAGCTCAGGCTTATCCAATTGAATTTTGCAGAAAAAGCAATGTGTCTCGTGAGGAAAAAAGAACACTGGGCGTTCGGTGAAACATTGATGTTTCAGCGGAATCGTTTTTGTTAACCTCATATACTCACACATTTTTGACAAATCTTTCAGCTCAGTTGGTGGGTATGAATGTGACATGTTTCCAGACAGACCGCTTAAATATGTTTCTTCGTATTGGGGGTCGTATTGTTCATGCCCGATTGATGGAATGTGCTTAAAATTATCAATAAGTCCTATTTCAGAGAAGTACCACCGACAGATATTTTTATGTATGCAGGAGCGATTTCTGGAGCAGCACTTGCAATCCAGTTGGCCAAGTTTTACGTTTGCAGTTACCAAAACTCGACGAAATATGCTATAATAATGAATATCAGAATCAAAAACTGAGAAATGCATAAAATTTCTGTCTGCAACAGGAACAATTAAGGGGACGTTTTCCAGTTCCGACATTCTTTGCAATTGAAAGCACTCATCGATTCTCCTATCTTTCAACATGTTATGCGTTCCGCTGTTGGATAAATTTTGCAAGCTTATTTTGCGCAGTTTTGGGTACGTCGCAGCAACGACGTGCTTCACTCGCTGTAAATGATCGCACTCTATGTAAGTCATATCGCTCTTCCACGCCACGCCCATAAAATCATTGCATGTACGATCTTCACATTTCATCAGTCCCTCGTAAATTTTTTTTTGAACGTGAGTAGGAAAAGCAATGCCTCCTTTGGAACTTTTTGTGACCATAAAGATACCGTTTTTCGTATCGACGCAAACGCATGACTCGTCGGAAAATATAGAATGGACCTCATGCAAATGTCTTTTCTTACTGGCGACAAGAATCGATTTGCCGCATTCTTTGCAAATACAACGTTTTCTAGACTTTGCATCATCGCGTGAGGAGTCGTGTGGTTCGTCTTCATTGGCGAATGAAATGGACGAGTTGACCTCTGAGTCATCCTGAACATGTGTAGATTGGGTTGTGGATGCAAGAGAGTTTTGGCGGTGTGAGTCAAGATGTTTGACGAAACGGCTTCGCTTTTGCACTGTCTTGTCGCAAAACGAACAGTGATAATGCGAATCTTTCTTGGACTTTTGTTTTTCACAAAAGCATGCCAGGTACGTAACTAATCCAAAAGGAACAGCATTTTTGCGATGCCGTTCTTGAAAATGACGGTGGCATTTAGACGGGTGAGCAAGAGTTTTGTTACAGAGCAAGCAGTGACGGTGAAGCTGCTGATCATCAGTAAGTTGGTTAGTGGAATCACATTCGTTAAGAGCGCAGGCGGCAAAATATGTGTCAAGCACATTCTTATCGACTTCATCAGTATTGCTATAGTAAGGCGTCCTACTAGTCATTTCCAGGAACTCTGAATATATGGGGTGATTAGAATCCTGAAGGGGTCAATAAAATCCACTCTCCTCCTTTAAACCCATCCCTAATCTAATGCAAAATCACCAATGATAAAAGTTTGCCTGTAAATCGCTGACCCACCACGTAAAATCTCTGACCTCTTGCTCAAGTAACCAAGCGTATACATTTCTGAATGTATAGGCCTATATACGTGACATCAATTGTCGTATCTAGGACATCGGACTTGCCCTAAATTCCCTGATAGTATTACCCATTAGTGAGTTATACCAAATGAGACATAGAATTAAGTAGGTCACATCTCACACGGAATCGATAATTGACCAGCGGTAACAAAATACCCTCGTGCTGTGCCACTCTACCGACCACAAGCCGAGGCATGCGAATATAATTCGCTGACGTAATTTTTGGAGACATTGCGCCACTCGAATCGAGACGTCAGGCATTCCGTACGCTTATACATGAAATGGCACACGCCGCTGTTAAATTACTTATAAAAGATTATGTTCCACCGCATGGAAACGAATTCGCAAAATTCGGAAGATCAATTATTCGTGACTTGAAAAGACGTAAGAAACACTTGCCTCAGGAATTTCAGAATGAACTTGACGATAAATCCATTTTGAAAGCGACGATGACGGAGAGGATAGACTACTGATAATGGGACGGATGGACTGGATGAGATGGATGGACTAAATGGGAGTAGGCCTATACATAGGCGTAATTTTGCGCTTCATTGTTATTATGATTTCGTTTTTGCATATAGTTATTAGTTACCATTTCATTGTTTTCATGCCGTTTCATTTGACGCTTTTTTGACATATGAACTAGCCACTGATGGGGCATTTGAGTGGTCGAGCATATATGGGCTACAGAGGCCTGACGATTTCACTTCTATGCGAAAAATCAAATGTTTGAACGTCAGCAGTACAGTGCAGGGACGGCGATTGGGGTAGGCAAGTAGAAGGCGGATGCCCGGGGTCGCGATCCCGTGTATTGAAGCTATATACTGGAAATTCAGGCATAGCGAACGATTTTTTGCTATATAGCCGACGGTCGGGATTTGATGATTTTTGGCTGTTTCGTAATAGGGACACGGTGTATCGGTACATGGAGTTGATTGGCACACCATCTAGCGAAGGCACACATTTCACTACACATCTAGCTCTTGAATATGCCCAGCAAGTTCACATGGAGGTTTGCAATTTAGCAAAGTTATTCGATTCTATCCAAGGCCTATTTTCGATAAGATTTGCCAAAATTTTCAAGTTCTAGCGATGCGCTAAATATACCCCAATCTTATGTTCCGATATGATATCGGGTCACCCTGTCAATATACCGGATACAAATAATATGATTTCATGTACCTTGTACTTGCACACTTCTCCCTCAACCCTCCCCAAACCCAACCCCAACCTCAAGCCTAATCCCACTTACCACAAACCCTTTACTTTTCCCGGATTTTCGACCTACCGTATTTCCGACATTTTTGCGACCTACCGTATTTCCGACATTCACCTACCGTATTTCCGACATTACACCTACCGTATTTCCGACATGACCTGCCGTATTTCCGACATTATACCTACCGTATCTCCGACATGACCTGCCGTATTTCCGACATTGTCACCCAACCCTTTCTCGAATTTCTAAGGATCTGCCGCTACCGTCGACCTCCACATCTTGTGCTGAAGGAATTCGTGGATGGGTTGGTACTAAATGAGGAAGGACCTGTGACCGACGAGATGATAATTGCTGCTTACAAGGCCAATCCTGAGAGGAGGTTCCTCGGAGTATAATTTATCGGACTGATCAACCTGGACGGCAGCGGGACATTTACGAGACTTATCCCCCGAGGTTGACGGCTTGTCGCTGCACTGTGAAAAGTATCGTTTCAATGACCTCCTGGTCCTTGGATATTTTGATCCAAATGCTCGCGCGTATCCAAATTGTGGATCTGGATCAAGCTTTAGATTTTTTGCTCCAAATTGTAGCTCGGATCCAAACAGTCGATCTGGATCAAGCTTTGGATATTTTGATCAAAAGCTCGCTGTGATCCAAACAGTGGATCTGGATCAAGCTTTGGATATTTTGATCCAAAGGCTCGCTGTGATCCAAACAATGGATCTGGATCAAGCTTTGGATATTTTGATTCAAAGGCTCGCTCTCATCCAAACAGTGGATCTGGATCCAGCTTTGGATATTTTGATCCAACCTGTCGTTCGGATCCAAACAGTGGATCTTGATCAAGCCCTGGATATTTTGATCCAAAGGCTCGCTGTTATCCGAACAGTGGATCTGGATCAAGCTTTGGATATTTTGATCCAAAGGCTCGCTGTGATCCAAACAGTGGATCCGGATCACGCTTTGAAAATTTTGATCCAAAGCTCGCTGTGATCCTTGAATTGGATCTGGATCAAGCTTTGGATATTTTGATCCAAAGGCTCGCTCTGATCCAAACATTGGATTTGGATCAAGCTTTGGATATTTTGATCCAACGGCTTGCTCTGATCCAAACATTGGATCTGGATCAAGCTTTGGATATTTTGATCCAATGGCTCGCTCGCTGTGATCCACAGTGGATCTGGATCGAGCTTTGGATATTTTGATCCAGACCTTCAACTGGAACCTGAGGTTTTTTGACCTAATTGTCATAGACGAAATATCGATGATATCAGAAGAACACGGAGCGCGCATCGCAAGCACCCTGCTGTACGTCTGCAAAGACACTACGGTATTGTTGTCGGGAGACAGGCAACAACTTCAGCCCGTCTCCAGCGAAGGAGCCATGGGAAGCATATTTAATACGAAAAATCTAATAAGAATGTGCCAAATGCCAAATGCCAAATAAGAATGTGCTCCTTACAAGGCCAATCCTGAGAGGAGGTTCCTGACCATTACCAATGAGGCGTGCCGACGGTGCAACAAGGTAATCGCGGAATACGTTTTCGAAGAAGACATGCCTATAGTTGTTGAACGACTCGGTTCTTCTGAAGAGCCGCGAAGCCCGATCTACAAGGATATGGCAGTCATGATAACGGAGAACCGACGGAAAAACAGATGCTTTGTAAACGGATATATTGGGAAAATACATTGCTATCCGGGGAAGACGTTATTGGTGTCTTCCGAAGACGGACGACTTATCCGTATATATCCGATTATGGACTCCACCGGAACTTATTACCCACTGCGCATGTGCTATGCAACGACGATACACAAAGTGCAAGGGCAGACAATAAACGGTGTAACTCTTTGGTTTGACAAGCCAGTGTTGCCGGAAGGATGTGCGTATGGGGCGGTGTCCCGTGTGAAACGGAGAGCTTAATTGAAATTCTTAGTAACACCTACAGTGCGGCACTTCAAGCCATGAAAACAGATATGAACAACTGCATTAATAAACAAATCTTAGACACATGTTTAATGCAGATATTTAATTTTGACTTTGAAACTTACGGTTGTTTTCTTGTCTTTTAAAGACAATTGAAGCGTTTTGTACATTTCCAATAAAAAGAAAGATAATATTCGTTATACGAGCGGTTTTGAATGACAAGTGACAACGTCAGTGCTAGAAACAGTTTGGAGGACATAAAGTGCATGTGGGTAGTAGAATATCTCAAGAAATAGGACTTGTCTTCACGAACGAGCGGACGCGAAGAAACGGTAGTATGGAAATATTCGTAAGCGTGATTTAGCAGCTAAAGCGATATTTGAACCGACATGAAGCGTTCGTTTACATTCGTAATACGTGTAATTGCGGTTTGTAGGTTCCGAAACCGCGCAAATATACGAAAGCAGGTATATATGGTATTCAGCCGAAAAAAAGAAACCGAAAAAGAAATTTATGGTTTTTAACGGAAAAACGATTGTGGTTAACGTAAATATTTTCGTTTAACTTAAAGTGCGTTGAAATAGCACTTCCGTTTTGTTACATAAAATGTAATAGTTTTGTTTGTACGTGCCGAAACCACAAACATACGAAAAGGGCTATTTATGGTTTTCAACCCTTGAATTACCGTAATTAATGTCAATATTTTTTGTTCAAAGACAGTTCGTTGAAATCGGTGTCGCATTAGCTTTCCGAAAATGTACAAGATGTGGTTCAACGTCCCGAAACCGCTAAGATACCGAAACAGCAATTTATGGTTTTCAAACGTAAAATTTTCGACTTTATGACTCAGTTGACACGTAGGCTTGCCTCATTTGTGAATGTCAAAATGCGACTTTCAGGCCTTGACTGGAAAGCTTGAACGTTCATATCGTCTGTAACCGGTCCTTTGTCATGCAAAAAAGTCCTTGAATGAAACGGGAAAAAAGATTTTGGGAGGCCTCCTGAAACGACAAACACGTAAGAAGTCAGCAAGTCTTTCGTCTCTCGTCCGGTGTTGCCGGCGCAAAGTGGTTTTTGCGCAACGTCTCATAAGAGTTCTGGTTTTGAAAATGCTTCCCTTCGATCCCCTTGTCGGCACAGGTTGAAGCTGTTGCTTGTCCCCGGCGAGCACAATCGTTGCGTGGTCATTAACGTGGTACAGACTGCTTGCTATGTGAGCCACATAAACCTCAGATATCATGGAGATTTCGTCCACAACAATCAGGTCGTAGAATCTGAGGTTCCAATTCACCGACATATCCGACTCGGAATCGATAGGTATGTTGAACCCGCTGTGCACTGTGTCACATGTAATCTGCTGCCCGAAAATAGACTTGTACGATGAAGCCATAAGTCCAGTCGGTGCCAGTACAAGCACTTGTCCCCCGATGCGAACAATGGTACGTATTATTTGTCTGATGCACTCACTTTTGCCGGTTTCCTGCTCACCGCATAGGAGATGGAACCTGGGTATTGTGAAATGTTCACCTAATCCAATTTATTCCGACTCAAATACACGATACGAAGCAAAATGATATCAGTTTCAAACAGACATGCAGATAAGATAAATGAAACCTAAAATTCGAAACTGTTGGTTGACCACCGATCTCTCTTTTCGAATGTGAGCTTCTAACGAAAAGCCTCTCCCTTGTATCCGTGCGGAGATACACGTTGATTGGGTAATCAATCCAAAGTAATAATCTTGATAAATTAGTCACAATCGAGCAGCATTTCCGTCAGCCCGTAGAATGCGCGGCCAGATCGAGTACGCTTTACAACATCCTCCTCCTCCTGACGGACGGGGCCGTAAGTCAGACGTGATAAAACCGGCGACTTGCCAATGACCTTGTCGCTGGGAACATCGATTGGCTCTAAAACATGAAGTCTTTGTACAGGACGGCAAAACAGTCCTTTTTGAGTCTTGACTTTCGCGGTTCGGATAAGACCATCGGTGCCGTGATATACTTCAATAACTCGACCAAGTGGCCATTTGGGCCGCGACGTATTCTCTTCCGAGATCAAAACAATATCCCCAATATTTATAGGTGATTCCTCTGTCTTCTACTTATGACGTGCCTGTAGCTTCGGAAGATATTCGGTAACCCAGCGTTTCCAAAATGATTTTAACAGGGTCTGTAAATATCGATAACGTTTTCCGATTGACGTGGCTCCTGTGCATTTCAACATTGGAAATTCACGCAAATTCCTTCCAATAGCAAGCTGACTCGGTGGGATCGGAGACGGATCATTTGGATCCGAGCCATGATAACTCAGAGGGCGTTGATTCAGTGTCCCTTCGATATCTGTGAGCAAGGTGTAGAGTTCAGTATAATTTAACAAAGCCTTACCCAGAACTTTACGCAGTGGTTCCTTTAAACTGCGATTCATCCGCTCCCAGTAAGCCCCTCTGAAAGGACTTCGCTCGGTGATAAATTTCCAAGTAATATCGTTTTCGGATAAGAAACGTTCGATTTTTTGGGTGTCCATTTTGTCGAGAAGTTTTCCCGCATAGTTCGCTTCAAGGAGCTTCTTCGCTTTCTTGAAGGTTGATTGGTTATCTGATTCGATGATTCTACACCAACCCCGGCGATTCATGAATCTTCTGAGAGCTTGAAGGAATTCTTCAGTTGACATATCCAAACAAAGTTCGAAATGAACCATACGACTGTGCGGACAAGTGAGCACTAGTATGTAACCCTTCTGCACTTTATCTCCGTTGCGTATTAACAATGCCCCAGTGAAGTCTAATCCGACGTTGGAGAAAGCGGGCGCCGGTTCGACGCGATGGGTTGGCAAGTCTCCCATTTTCTGTGACATAGGTTTGCTGCGGTACCTTCTGCAAATGGAGCAGCGGTTTACTGTACGCCTTACTGCTTGTCGCGCATGTACAACGAAATACCTTTGTCTTAAAAGTGACATGGTTGTTTCAATTGCCGCATGTTGAGCAACACGGTGAAAATCTTCAATTATCAGTTCGGTGAGTTGATCGCGATCGGGAAGAATTATTGGATGTTTGACAGTTCCCGGGAGGTTGGATTGCCGAAGTCTGCCGCCCACTCGTAATAGTCCCGTATTGTCATCTAAAAACGGGTCGAAATTGATCAATAAACTGTTACGTGGCAAACGCTTCTGCTCTTTCACCGCATTTATTTCCTCCAAAAAATGCCTTCTTTGCAAATCTCTCAATAGTCCGTATTCTGCTCTTTCCAAGTCGTAAGCGGTTAGTCCACGGCACTTTCCCGACACAGCAAGCGCATCAGGATCCATATTTTCCATTTTTCGGCCAGCTCGTTTATCTAAATATCGCAGCATCCATGCCAATAACCGTCGGGTCTTGCGGTAGCTCGAGCTTTTCACCACAACTGGCGGTGGATCTTCGACGTCCGATTGTCGAGTAACGAACGACTTTATGGCAATCTCGCCTTTATACTGCGCCTTGTCAATATTCTTTAATTCTGCACCACAATTATTCGTTCGGTTCGTTGGCCAATTTATTTCAGGGCCTTTTAGCCAAGTTGGACCTTCCCAGTATCGTCTTGAAACTATCAATTCCTTTAAAGTAACTCCCCGACTGATCATGTCTGCGGGATTGTCCTTGCCTGGGCAATGGTCCCAAGCCTTGGCATCGGTTAAACAGTGAATCTCTTCGACTCTGTTTCTGACGAAGAGCTTCCAAGTTGAGCTTGGTCGTCTGATCCAAGCAACCGTGATTTCAGAATCTGTCCAGAGGTGAATGCTCTCGACCTCGGTTTGTAATTGTCTCTTCACGTAATCTACCATTCTCGCTAATACGAGCGCAGCCATCAATTCTAGTCTTGCAATAGTGTGTGATTTGATAGGCACAACGCGGGATTTCGTCATCACTAATACTGATTTTCTTTCGTCCCGATCGGTTGTGAACACTAGGTAAATCATAGCGCCGTAGGCCCTTTCCGATGCATCGCAGAAACCGTGTATCGCAATTGTTGGATTAGCACTTTCCCCGAATAGATGACGCGGTATAGCAATAGACGAAATATCATTAAGTTCATCAAGCCATTTTCGGAAAGTCGTGGCTTCAGCGTCGGGCAATTGTTCGTCCCAGTCAAGTTTCAATTTCCAAATTTTCTGCATCAGAATTTTTGGAGTAATCGTGTATGGTGATAAAAACCCAAAAACATCGTATATCGAGCTCAATACACTCAACACAACCCTCTTCGTTGTCTTTTGTTGTTGTGAAATTTGGCATCTCGAAGGAACATTGATTTTGAAACAGTCAGACGCCGTATCCCAGAGGACTCCCAAGGCTGTTGGTGTTGGGTCACCATCATCACGCTGATCCAAGTCGACAACGGCATGAGGGTGTCTATCTTCGGCAGGGATTCTTTGCATTACCTCAGCTGAGTTAGACGAAAATTTTGTGAGACGCCAACCACCTGACTGAAAAAAGGCAACTGCATCTGACTGCAGTCGTACGACTTCTTCTACGTTCTGACCACCATTTTGAAAGTCGTCAACGTACAAAGAATCTTTTATTTCTTTGCAGATGCGTGGATAAAGCTTTTTCATATCTCCTCGTTTGGCGTGTTGGTGAGTGCAGCTAATCGCTCCACAAGGAGAGTAATTGACTCCAAACATAAGGGAAGTCATCACCATCTTTCTCGGCTCAATATCTGTGTTGCAATCTCGCCACAGAAACAATTGGTATTTGTAATATATCGGCAAAATCTTCGTTTGCGGGAACATTTTTTCTATGTCTCCACTCAATGCAATTCGGTGCTTGCGAAATCGTAAAAGGACTCCGGGCAAGTCAGGTTGCAGCGCGGGTCCAATCAGCAAACAATCATTTAGAGAAACGCCGTTTCTATCAGGGTGGCTCGCGTTGAACACTACCCGAAATTTTGTCGAAACGCTCGTGTCTTTCGTTACCCCATGATGAGGTATATAATAACAATCCCCGTCGCTTTCAAATTGTCTAGCTTCTTGTACTAAGAGCTCTCTAGCAAATTTTCTTTCCACCAGATCTGCCATAGCTTTTCGGTACTGGCACTTCATTTCGGGGTGCTTGTCTAAGCGTCGTTCCGTCGACTCAAGCATCTTCTTCGCATTATCAAAGTTGTTCGTAAGTGTTGGTGCGCCAATTTTGAAGGGAAGAGGAATTTCATACCGTTCTCCGTTAAACACTGCTTTGTCATTAAATATTTCAACGGCCCTCTCCTCCTCTTTGGTTAATCTTGGCTGACTTTCGGTTATGCCCAATGCGTCAAGTCTCCAAAACCTTTGCAGATCAATATCCAACAAATCAAGCTTTACGCCAGCGTTGGGCTGATCGACTGTACGATTCGCAGCTTCTTTGCTCTCCGCTAGGAGGGTTGACGATTTCGTTTCACTCTTTCCCTTTAAAGGGCCCATGATTGCGTAGCCGAACTTCGTTTCGATGGCGACCAGATGGGAATCTCCCTTAGGTTGGATAACATTACCGAGTAAAATTTCGCATAATAAAGCATTTCCGACTAGTATATCGATCTCAGCACCGTCTGGGATGTCAGGGTCCCCGAGCGGTATATCTTGCAGATGGGAGTGATCTCCCAAGCTGAATCTTGTCACATGCAATGGCGCCGTCAAAGTTCCAGTTTTCACATAAGCATCAATCGTGATTTTTGGATGACTCTTGTGGACTGGAGCCAATTCCATCTCGACAATGGAATACTTTGAATCCGTTGAGAGTCCGCCGAAGCCTTGGACGGCGACTCGTCGCGTTCCTTTAGGAACTAACTTTAGCTCCTTCGCAACCTTTTCGTTGACGAAGGTCCTATCACACATCGTGTCTAAAGCCAATCGTAATATCGCCTCGCGTTTCCCATTATGGGCCTTGGCGAGCACCGTTGGCGAGACAACTGCATTATCGTTCGATATCACTGTCTTGTGGTTAAGTCGGTTACTCCGCGATTTTATCTCGTTGGCCATAGAGGTGGCCGGTAGGCTCGTTGAAGAGTCTTTTGACTTTATCTCAGGACAGCTGAGTAAGGCGTGGTGGTAATGTCCACAATCACTACATTTCTTGGTTCTACAATAATGTTTCTTTGGTACAAATGGGACGTCTAGACACCGATAACAATGCCTTTGATTCTCAATCAATTTTCTCCTCTCAATTTTGCCGAGCTTGGCAAATTTATTGCACGCAGTAACTGCGTGGTCTTCATCACAGCAGCAGCATTTGGGTTTAAACTGACCGCTTTCGGTTGCACCCAAAGAGACGAGAGTTTGCGCGCTCGAAAACTCTCCTTTCACTTTCGACTTGTCATTATTGCCTTTCTCCGCCTTCAGCTCATTTTTTACGGCATTCTTGGAGACCATAGCGTCCAGCTCTTTTTGGCAAAATGTAAATAAGTCATCTGTTGTCGGCGTTTTGCGATCTTCGCTCGTTGTCATTTGGTATACACGACGCTCCCAATTCATTCTAACGCCCGTCGGTAGGTGGCTTTCAATCATCGGAACCACGACCATGTCCCTCGTAGCTTCATGCGTTTCTAGCGCAGCTACTCTGTTGCTCATCTCTTCAAGGAATTTGCCGAATTGTATGGGCTCGCTAGCAGGTCTCGAGGCATTCATGATGGAGTGTACAACTTGTCTTACAACAATGTGTTCTCGCCCAAATCGTTCATGGACAATAGAAATACTCTCCTCATACTCCATTTCAAGGCCTTCCTTTCCTGCCAGAACCGAAGACGCACTTCCTATTAACGCTTGGTGGAGATATCTCATCTTGTAAAAGCGGCTTACGTCTTTATTCTCATGGACTAACGCTCGGAATCCTTCCCACCAGGTGCGATAATTGAGCACGTTACCGTCGAATGTCGGGATTTTCAAACCAGGTGGGAGGGCTCCGGCCTTTGCTTCCCGGCGTTCAGTCCTCTCCAACTCTTCCACATACATTTTTCCCACATCGCGGGTTTGGGACAATCTTTCTATCAACTCATATAATCGTTGAACCAATTCGTCTTTATGGTCGTCATCTTCCATATTATCAATCTTTTCGTCGAGTATTTTATTCACTCTCGAAAGCATGGTCTTTACGTCTTTCAAAGCGCCTTTTACTGATTGTTTCGGCGCCTTCTGATCTACATACTTAATCAAAGCATCAGTGACAGAGCTCCCTTCACGCTCGATCCGATCAACAGAACGTTTCACCGATTGACATTCCGTGACGACTCCCCCACCATATGAATTGACTGCTGGGGCCATCCTTGAGAAGAATTCACGCTGAGTAGCCAGCAGTTCTTTCACGTCATCTCTACGCCTTTCCTCAAGAAGCTCTTCACGCTCTTCTCTCCGGAGATTTTCTTGACGGCGACTATCTTCTTGTCTCATCAGAAACGTCATTAATAAGGTCATCGGGTCAGTTGACGGATTCGTCGAGTCAGCGATTTCTCCGTAAGGGATTGTGGAAGGCTTCTGATCCCGGGCTATCACCGGCGAAGTGTTACTTCCGCAATCCTCGTTTGCTTGATCCGCAGGTGAACCTCCTTCTGCTCCAACATGGTGCGCCTCACTTGCCAATAACTGCCGGTTCTCTTCGAAATCTAGCAGTCGGCTACGGAGTTCACGTGTAGTTCCATGAGTCGGCAGCCCCAACTTTTGGCACTCGTTTATGAGCTCGGGTTTGCCTAGAGTGTAGATAGGATTTTTCTTCTGTGGTGGCGTTCGATCCATTGCTTCGTAGACGCGTTGAGTCGGAGGTAGATTTATCCTGAAGTTGGCCTCAGTTTCGAAGGTATTGTGAAATGTTCACCTAATCCAATTTATTCCGACTCAAATACACGATACGAAGCAAAATGATATCAGTTTCAAACAGACATGCAGATAAGATAAATGAAACCTAAAATTCGAAACTGTTGGTTGACCACCGATCTCTCTTTTCGAAGTGTGCTTCTAACGAAAAGCCTCTCCCTTGTATCCGTGCGGAGATACACGTTGATTGGGTAATCAATCCAAAGTAATAATCTTGATAAATTAGTCACAATCGAGCAGCATTTCCGTCAGCCCGTAGAATGCGCGGCCAGATCGAGTACGCTTTACAACACCTGCCTTCGTCGCATCTCGTAGGGCCTTCTGGATCCGCCATCCTTCGCCGCGTCTCCGCACAGACGTTGTTAACGAAAGCTGCTTGAAGCGGTGTTAGAGTCGCGCCTGCTTGATCGTCCTCCTCTCGAAGATGGAGCTGAGCGTGTAAAAGGCGACCGTCGCAGAACGCTTGCCAAACGGCGAAGAGACTGTCCAGGTAGGCGAGAAAGGAGCGGATGAAGTAAGTCTTATGTCCACCTTCTTTGCACATGGCAATGACACGCTGCCGGTCACGCCAAAAAGTACATCTGTTCTTAATCGCAAAGGCGAACATCTTAACGGCATCTGGAAGATCAGACATGTCCCCGGGAATAATCTCATCAAGACACCGGAAAGGACAGTGCAGAAGACTGTCTTGAAAGAAGTACACGTCGTTCAGGAGAGAAACAGTTTTGAATCCGACAAGAACGAGTTTTCGGCTTTTCCTGATAGAGCCGGTGCCGTGAGCTACGGTGAAGTTATGAAGGTATTCATACAATGTCATCTGCTCGAACCGGCGAGGCCGGTCTACGTATGCAGTGACGATTTCGTTAGCGTAAACGTCCGCCAACGAAGGGACAAGTATTCGTTTGGTGTCGGAAGGTGTATGTGCCCATCTCACGCCGGTAAGGCTAAGCAGCATCTCAGGTTCAGCTGGTTTCATGGCTCTAAGACCAATGTTAGCCAGGTCAGTGGGTGCATCGCAGCCAAAAAGTAGTTCGCGAGGAACACAGTTGTCATTAATTTTAGCGACATACGCTGAGACGTAACGCAGAAGCATGTTATTTCCGTCTCTCATCTGCACGTCCATGGAGCAATGCAACGCGGAAAGTAGGGTGTCGGAGTACACCCGAAGGTTTAAATCGTGAGACTCTGCGTCTCGTTTCAGCCTAAAAACCGCACGGCCATTGTCAAGCGTAATAGCGTTAGGTCCATCATAAATCTCTAGCCCGGCAGGCGGTGTATTGCTTTTCTGACACGTCGCCACTTTCAGGCACAGTTCGACGTCTTCACGGGGCAAGTCAGCACGAAAACGAGCAGCGTCTAACGCATGAGGGTCCTTCAGCCAACCTATGTAGTGAGCGTGGATGGATCGGCGCTTTTGAAATTCGAACCTGGAAAGTAGAAGAAAGATAGGTTAAACGGCAAGGGCAAACGAACCAGTATGCTAACCTGTAAAAATACGTTTTCACGTTACAGTCTTCTCCGGTTGAGGCGTTGCGCAGTAGATTTGTAGACCACTCCTTTTGACCTTTCCCAGATATGAAGCATCGGAGAACCTGTTCGAGGACGTGGACTATGTGGGCTGTCTCCGTTGCAGGCAGGTCATTCGGCCCTCGGCCAAGTTCCCTCATACGCTCGCGGAGGTCGGGCGTTACGGGGAAAGTCAGTCCACTCGTAAGGACTCAGGGTGATAAAAATGTCAGGCAAACCGAATTGTCTGACCGCATCAACGAGATAGGCATGTTGCCACTCCCAAAAGGTGGGCGAGAAAAACTTTCCGTCTAGTGCTCTGGCTGGGGAGCATAGACGTCCTCGGCTTGCCGACACCGCTGCAGGTAAAGTCTTGTGTAGCCAGCGGTCGTATTGGAAACGGAGAAGGTCGAAGCTACCGCTGTAGTCGTAAACTTCGCGGGACAACTTCAGAGTAAACGACAACTTCGAACTCTCCCGATGACCGGTATCCGATACTGCCGTGTCGCAAAACCTCATAAACGGGTACAGAACAGGCCATAAACACGTTTCCATGTATGTCATCTGAAAATAACACAGTGTGAGACCAGACGAAGGAAAATGTAGCAGCCCAAACTTACCTGGAACAAGTCTTTGCCCTGCAGTCTGTTCTTCAGGGCTCCAGCGGATTGGCGATTGACGAAATCGCCATAAGCACTATCCGTTCAGTGCATGAGGAAGTCGAAAGCTGTTTGCAATCTGGCACGGCGCAAGACGTCTTCGACAATGTTTATCCGGTCTTGGACTGACGGCTTAAGAAATGCAATGACCGGCCCGTCTATACGCCTGTACCCATGTCAGTCTTTTTTCCTGGACCCCACGTGAAGTCTGTAAATAGCCAAGACCGACTGGTCCGAGCAGTCCAAATTCCTCAGTTCGATGGGCCATTCTGACAAACCAGGCACTGTATAACCAAGGAATCTCTTGCAGTAACAGAACTTGTCGGTCCTGACCCGAGATCTGGCGAATGTTTCCGTTAGCGGGACTGCGTATTGGCATCCGCAGTTTGCAAAAATCTGCGAAGACTTTTCGGTTATCCACTTCTTAAGTGCGTTATCATCCGTAAGGTCGCCAACCTGTTGACGTACCGGAGCAGTAAGATTGAGTCCTGTCATCGTAACCGCTTTCGCTCGCATTCGTCGAGCAAGTCGAGTATCAGCCGCATGTATCTTCTGTTCAATCTGAAAGATAAAAGAAGTGTATGAAACAATCGTCGCGACTTTGTCGGCAACTTTGTAGCATACTAACATTTTGTTCCTTCAGAATGACGTGAGGTTGAAAATCTGCACTTGTTAATTGAGTTTCAGCAGATGTGTCCATCACAGACGAACGTCCCACCATGGCCTACTCTAGGTACAGTCTGATTTATCACATTCGCGAGAGAAAATTAGTGGGCGGTGGATTCTTTGTCGAGAGCGCTATTGCGTCACACTTCGAGGAGGGTTGGTGCGATTTAGCTGACATATAGGTATTTTCGTGACATATACGTTCCTGACATATACGTTTCTCCTGACATATAGGTAGCATGACATATAGGTAGCCTGACAATTAAGTAGGTGCCTGACATATACGTACTCTTCCGACCTGACATATAAGTAGCATGACATATAAGTAGCATGACAAATAGGTTGCTGACGCGTGACATATACGTTCTCCTCCGGCGTGACATGTAGGCTCAGTTAATATACAAATGCCTTATGGAAACTTCTCTCCTAGTATGGTGAACATCGTAAGTTTACCGGCCCCACAAATGCTGTCGCCAAAACACTCTACCCCTCCCCATAAGCAGAGGGAAGAATTTATTGTAGTGATATTTGTCTTATGCTCGCTATTGCTATTTAGTAGTGCAACTTCTCTCCTAGTGCATGGTGAATGGTGAACCGTAAACTGCACTTACGGGCCCAATCCGAAATCAACGTACGGCCCGCGTGTAGCGCGAGGCTGCAATATCCCATGACCTTTGGTGGCTCGTGTGTGGCCATGTTTGGGCCATTTACGGCCGTAACTGGCCCACGTGAGTGCGATATACGGCACGTGACATCATCTGTGACAAAGATGTTTAGGCTACATGGGCCAGGTATCTCCGTAACAAGGCCATGTGTGGGCCTCATAACGCGTGGAGTTCTATGCACTAGTCTTGGCAACCCCACACGAGGGCCACGTAGGCCTACGGACGTCGCATTTTTCGGACTGGGGGCGCCCAAAACGCTCCAACCTCCCCCGGTACTCCGATAAACCCATAATATGGAGGCCCATCAAACATGTCAAGATCTGCCTCGTGAAAATCTAAGTGTAATTTCAATGTTTATTTTTTTTTTCAAGGCAGAGAATAAACACAGAACGAAAAGGCAAGGACCCTTGGTTTTTGCCAGCATATCTATAGCCTCAGTGTATCGGTCTCACGGTGCGGTAGTGGTGGGTCCAATTATTTTAGCAGAAATTGCTAAGATTTTTGGACTGCACCATATCACGTACGATCATAATAACTGATGGAATTTCAGACTATCCACAAAATTGAGATACTCAGAAACTATAGGCTATATAGCGGCGGGTACACTCTAAAACTCCGTCCAATACATCCACATCATTATCCGGCAATTCCACTGGTTTTATCGCGTTTCCGCATCTGAAATAGTATACAGTATACGTAAGGTTACCACGGAAAACCGAGATCGGTGAGCATGTTCATTAGCCTACATCAAAAATTTTCTTAAGTATAGTATATATAGCATTATTAGTGCTGCATCTACAGTAGGCGTAGTATATAGAATATGTATAGCCTATACACCGCCTTTATGATAAGTGATTATTTTAATTGTAAATTCGCGTAACTAGCACAAAGTGTCACAGACGTAAGGGCATAAACTCACCCGGAACCCTGACATTTTCATTACGTACACTCTTTGGTATAATTCGGCCGATGAGAAACCACTCCTACGCAGAACCTGCATAATATTCATGCAGTGGTCATTTTCACACAATATCTACCGATTTAACAAAATCCTTTTTCACATGAACCGGGAAAGGAATGCCTCCGTGTACACTCATTCGTAAGAGGTATATTGCCCTTCGTGCATCAACAGAATGTGCGACATCTTCAATTTCCACGTTATGCACTGTTCTGCAATGGCTCGGAATAAAACGTGTATATACGTAAGGATTTCGAGCATACCGGACACTTGGCATTTTTTCATTACCCGTGACTGATGATTCGTTATTGCAGGGAGGAACAGGAGCGAATTTGCGACTATCTGCGGAATCTTGTCCGTCCAAATTGTCAATCGTCTTTGCCGTGGCAGTAATGTTACTATTGTTGCAGTGTTTACTGAGATGACGGATGAAAGGTTGTTTATTTACGACAGAATGGCCGCATTTCGGGCAGTGAAAGTGCGCTCTGTGCAAGATTTCCTTATCTTCATGATTTATCTTGCACGAGAAACAAATATTACTATCAAATGGTATAGCGCCGTTCAAATGACTTGAATGAAATGTCTCTTGCATCGAAAGAAAGTTTTGAAAAAAGAAGAGCAAAGGTGACAATGCCAATGTCGACTTTTTTCCGTACAAAGACAGGCGTCAGTGATAAATTCCCTGGGCAAATCTTCATCAACTTCCTCCTTCCGAATGTATACACGTAAACAGCTGTCTCGATTAGACATAACTAACCCTATTATTTTACTGCCGTAGCCTAATTCCTGCAAATGCCTATATATTCGATTAATTTTGCAATTTAATTTAATAAGCTGGACTGGACGTTAAATCTGTGGTGAATTATATATTATTTCTATTACAATATCGTAAAGATGAAGATTCACTACCGTCCAGCTTTGGTTTATTGAGGGTTACAACATTCACAAGCTTCCGTAGCTCCGCTCCTACCTCAGGTGAAGATGGCTGAGAATCATCTTTACGATATTGAGGCAATAACTAAATCGCTTCTGTACAAACGCTGGCGTTAATGATAAATTACCTGTGCAAATTTATCTCGACAATTTCTTCCTTCGTGCTGTATGCACAAATCGCTGTCTCGATTTAGCATAACCCAGTTTTACTGCTGCGCTATAGCTGCACCCCCAGTATGCCTATAATTCGATAAATACTGTATTACAATATCGTAAAGAAGATTCACCACCGTGCAGCATTGGGTTATTTATCAGGATTAAAACACCCACGAGCTTTCGGAGCTCCGCATATGACATCGGCAATTCTAACAACTTCAAACAAAAACTACGGCGTATAACAAGGGCGTTGGAAATTGATCGTAGATTAGGAAATAGTAGGTACCTGCGCTGGGAATTCATCCTAGATTAAGAAATAGCGTTTATCGAGGGGGTTGTTGGTGGGTTTGCGAATATCGTAATATGTAGCTGAACTCCGCGCTGATCTGACTCCAAACTGCGTGTTCGAAACACCCCACGATAAACGCCACGTCAGTGACGTACGCTTATATAGAGCTCTTCGTACAGCGGTCTGTCTATATAAATGCTGTTCTTGCACGAGTCTTAGCTGAGACAGAATTGATGCCGAATTGATGATTATATTGAACCAATATTCCAAGTCACTTCGATTACACGCTCGTACGATGAAACAATATTAGTAATGCCGAATAGACAAGTCGAATGGTGTATTTTCTATGACTACATGTCTACAGCGCATGTGTGCTCCGTTGCGGCAGACAACCAGATACTCAATGTCGGAATAAAAGAATCCCGATTTCGAATTCAAAACGTGGCGCCAAATGTCATCACGTGGTTCGACCACGGGAAAAACAATCCCAAATTACGTCAGCGAATCATCTTCGCATGGCTTGAAATCCTCCTTGTAATAATAACAGTGGGAGTTTATCGATACTGTTATGATCGGAACAGCAGGAGTGTATTTTGTTACTACTACAGTAAGTCAATTATCGATTCCATGTGCTATATGAGCTAGTTAATTATATGTCTTGTTTGGTATAACCCACTAATGGATAATACTCTAAGAGAATTCAGGTCATGTCCGAGTGTCCTAGATACGACAGTTGATGTCGCGTATATACATTCAGAAATGTATATGCGACACAGCTCCCCCCTCCATGTGGAGAGAAAGAAACAGGCACGTCTTAACAATTGTGCGGCAATAAGCACATATTGTAAGATGTGTCAATCAAAATAAAAAAACAGCAAAACAAGTTACGAAATATGCTAAGCTTTTTTGTCGCGGCTGGCCAACCGGTGTTTTCTCTTAAGGGTGCGTGAAGCAAAATAGTAAGGTTAAAAGTAAGCAAACTTTAAAATGAATTGAAATTAAAAGCAGGCGTTGAAGAAAAATGAGCGATCATTGTGAACCTCAATCGTACATCTCAGCATCAATTGGTTCTCTACTGAAATACAAACAATCAGTGAAATGCGACAAATGATAAGGCTAAGCACGATACTTAAAATGATAAACAAAGCGACGTAGGCTAAGTAAGCGGCGTAAAAGTACACGTAGTTAAATCATGCGTAGCAAGTAAGTAAAGTAAACAGGGAATTGAAATAACGACGCTGCGTCCAGCGGTAAAAAGGAAATAACAGTCAAGTTGCAAGGCTTGAATTTGAATTGAGTTCTCTGCAAGGCGTTGAAAATTTGCCATTGTGAATATGCATTTGTATAATGACAGCTACACGTTTAAACGGTAGTGAAAGCGCAATCTAAAGATTCGTAGATCTGAAGACCGTTGACTATATTTCGAGTGTGCGTGACTCATATAGTAACTAAAAAGCGCATATTAATCTCTATGTCGTGAGAGTAGATTTCACATGTAAGTGAAGTTTAGTGTGTCATGCTCTGTGTGAAAGAGTACTGGTGACAATGGAAGCGCAACTCAGGCGACTGAACTGACAAAATTCGCATGGCGGTAGTCGGTCGGTGCTCCATATTCATGATTATCGAAATACACCAATGCAGCGTTTAAGAAACGTCTGACGAATCCTCGTTGATGAGGTTCAGTGTGGGGGCGGTCAACCGTGTTGGGACCTAAAGTTCGACAATTATATGAAAATGAAGGCGACTTCCTAGCGGCACCACATGAATAGCCAGATTCACGACCTTTTCGTAACGCTACAGCATCCCGTTGGGAATTGACAACTGCGTGATGGTAGTGTGGGAACGTTTTCGTATGTGTTGCATGCACGTATGAGCAGAAATTAATCTTCTGCCGCGCCCTCGTGTTTGAGGTCCAGTCAACAGTGTAGTGACATGGAGCTGCGAAATACTTGAATAAAAGCGAACTCTGCACACCAGCGACATCAATTAATTGATCAAGTTCACGGTAAATGCACGGCGCTACAGCAATCGAGTTGTTGCCATGGCCTTCATCCGGGTCATCGTCGTCATCTGAATCTGTTGCTTCCGTCGATATTATTGAATCGTCTGATGTATCTACGCTATCAGTTGAGCGGTCACTGTTTGAATTATGTTTTCTGATGATTATGCGTGGCGGAGAGCTCAGCTCATTTTTGTTTATCGCTGTTGTCTGTTTTCTGCGGGTACTCCTCTTGGGAGTGTTAGCTACGGTTTCCGATTCCTTGGCGTTATCAGTAGATTTCGATGATTTATCTCTACTTCTTTTAGTACTAGCGGTTCCTCTAGAGCTAGTCTTTTTCGGCATACTAGGAGAGAAGTTTCCATAAGGCATTTGTATATTAACTGAGCCTACATGTCACGCCGGAGGAGAACGTATATGTCACGCGTCAGCAACCTATTCGTCATGCTACGTATATGTCATGCTACTTATATGTCAGGTCGGAAGAGTACGTATATGTCAGGCACCTACTTATTTGTCAGGCTACCTATATGTCATGCTACCTATATGTCAGGAGAAACGTATATGTCACGAAAATACCTATATGTCAGGTAAATCGCACCAACCCTATCGCACACTTCAGGTCGAGACGCCTTTGATTTGAACTGGAAATTTGACGGCAGGCGTTTCTAGCGCTCGTTTTTGTCGCTGCGTTAACGTTGTTTCAGTTAGTTATTGCATTATACTGTAAGGTAGTTTGCTAACAGAGTTATTTAAGAGGTAACTACGCCTCAATTAGTTGTGAGCTTTGTAGAGATAGGTAAAATGTTGACTTATACCGTTAACACTCATTTCTGTCGCTGCGACTGCATTGCGTTGTTAATACCGTACCTGTAAGTTACAGGCTGTAACCGTAGCAATCAAGGCGATCTTATTAATTATGATTAAGATATTAAGATCGCCTTGGTAGCAGTGGCCCACTTTAGGTCATGTGTAGTTCTTGCAGTTAGGTTTACGTTACGTACTGTACATTGTGTACGCAGATAGCTGTTGCGCTTTGTCAGGCCCATATGTACCAGTACCGGTGCACGAACAGTCCACGGCGACCAGCACGAATTAACTGGCTTTGCAGTAGGAGAAACTAGCTACTTAATGTTAGTTATTAGGCTTAAAGGGCAGTAAACCATGTTGATAAATACGAGGACAGGATATAATTTTCAGTGCTGTAGTGGTGTCGATTCTTATTCTGCCTCAGTATTATTGGACATAAATGTTGTGTGGTGGGATGCACCATTTGCAATCCGTCAAAAAAAATTAGGCGTGATTGAAGAAGGTGTCTGTACATGGCGTATGGGCATCTTTGTTGTTCCTCAAAAAGTCTCACAGAGAGAGATAGAGGAAAGAAAACGTAAACAAGAATGGACTCAGAATTTTCGAGTCATATGCGATCTGCAGCCATTGAATGCTGCTTTAGAAGCGCCTGAATTCCCGATACCAATAATTTCCGACTTATTACAGATGACACAAGGTCGTCCGATCTTGAGTTTGTTAGATTTACGCAAGGCATTTTATCATGTGGATATCCCAGAACATTGTCGTCATTACCTAGGCCTGAGTTTAGCTGATTCATCGTGTAGATGGCGGAAATTAGTGATGGGTATTCGTTCCGGGCCAGCGATTTTCCAACGGAACCTAGAATGCTGTGTTTTAACTCCAGTCAACCGTGACTACCGTGCGCGAATGGTCGCAATGAATCGACCCGATGAGTCACACGCACACGCTGTAGCAGGATATATTGACGATATAATTGTAGCTACTAAAAACAAGGTAGATCATCTCATTGCCTTAGACTGTTTATTCGCTCAACTTACGAAAATGAGGCTCACAATTTCGGTAAATAAATGTTTTCTTGGACGAAAGCAAGTCCATATTCTATGATCGACAGTATTCGGGCACGAAATTCATGTTCAGAAACAACGCATTCGCGCGTTACAAGAAATTGTTCCGCCAAGATCCATTCACGAATTGCGTGGTTGGATCGGACGCTTGCGATACTTATCACTTCAGGTCGAGACGCCTTTGATTTGAACTGGAAATTTGACGGCAGACGTTTCTAGCGCTCGTTTTTGTCGCTGCGTTAACGTTGTTTCAGTTAGTTATTGCATTATACTGTAAGGTAGTTTGCTAACAGAGTTATTTAAGAGGTAACTACGCCTCAATTAGTTGTGAGCTTTGTAGAGATAGGTAAAATGTTGACTTATACCGTTAACACTCATTTCTGTCGCTGCGACTGCATTGCGTTGTTAGTACCGTACCTGTAAGTTACAGGCTGTAACCGTAGCAATCAAGGCGATCTTATTAATTATGATTAAGATATTAAGATCGCCTTGGTAGCAGTTCATGGCCCACTTTAGGTCATGTGTAGTTCTTGCAGTTAGGCTGGGAGCCACTAATAGACGGACCAAACGGACTGCGGACCGAACGGACTTTGCGATACTAAACGGTGGACCCAGCGGACCTCAAAAATTGTCGTCAAAATTGGTAATAATAAACGCCGGACCAAGCGGACTGCGGACTGAACGGACTTTGCAATACTAAACAACGGACCATGCGGACTCGAGGACCACAAAAATTGTCTTAAAAATTGATAATAATAAACGACGGACCAAGCGGACTGCGGACCGAACGGACTTCGCAGTACTAAACAGTGGATCCCGCGGACCGAACGGACCACAAAAATTTCGTCAAAACTACCAATACTAAATGGCGGACAAATTCCGTCATAAAATAGCGGACTGTGATAATTTTCGTTAAAACTGCCAATACCACCCGGTGGACCGATCGGACTACAACAATTTTCGTCAATATTACTAATTGTCGAACCCGGCGGACTGCAAATAATTTATTTCCACGCAGACTTTGCGATACCAAACCACCGACCTGGCAGACTACGGAATTTTTCGGCGGTCAACTATGGGTGCGTAGAAGTGAAAGTCTTGACAAACTTTGCCTCTATTCCTTCGACCACTAATGGTAACTTCCAGTTCTCCATAGTTTACGTACAACGTACGTAGCCTACGTAATCTACTTTGCTTCCGTAGCTTATATTACTATAGTCCCAAAGCTTTAATATTATGCCTATCCATCTAGTCTAGCCTACTACATAGCTTCCGTAGTTTACATAGCTTCTGCTCACGAAACTAAAGACACCCGTTCATTACAACATTGCTTGGACAAGGCAGCGACTTGGAGGGCTGATATATCGAACAGTATTCTCAGCCATCAGCAGTACCATTCATATGATACACTGCCTGCTAGTGCCTATCCAGTGTTTCAACTAGCGTGGGTTGCGCCTCCAAAGTGAATTTTATTTGGGCCACGGAAACCTGCCCATAAAATGATTTACCCTATTGATTTTGCCAAATTCGCTCTTATTGCATTCTACTAAATACTAAAGAATAAAGGGGGTCGCAGAACCTGCTTTGGAACATTAGTATGGTATAGACCAAGTCGTAACAATTTGTATTTGCTATTAGACCTGACCGGGACAGTAAAGAAGAATCCTCTTAGGATGAGTGGGACAAACATACAAAATATCTCTTTGTCAATGTATTCATTTTTGGTTTTGGGTTGAATAAAAGAAACTGCTGTACTTCGACAAGGCCACACGGCTAAGCTGATGGGACAAAAGTTTCTTAAGATTTTTGAAATGTTTTGATTTTGGCTCAGTCTGCAACTACATAGCCTATAGGCCATTTTTCAAATTGATTCCCTCCGAGGAAGGAACACCAATAAAATCCAACAATAATCTGGACGTTATCTCTCAGATGTGCCGAATTTGACAAAAAGGAGTCCATTTTAGGTTTTCATCATGTCAAAACAAATCCCATTCGCATCGCGCATATGTCGAGTGCGGATGATGGTCAAAGAGGGGAGATGATGAGATACCATATATATACTGTATGATTCAAGCACGGATATCTAGGATGTCTAGATATCCCTGGTTTCATGTAAGAGTAAGACGGGCGTAGTTAGTTTAGTTTCTGAATTAATTAATGTTGAGACTAATTTACCGCTAATAATGTACTGTAACCTCGGAGAGGCGATCGAGTTAGTGCTGGAAACATTTCCGTGTGTAAACAGATCAGTGCCTTGTATCCTATCTATCCTACATAGTGATTCGAATACTGAGTGACCGCAATAATTAACAGATTACTAAGGGCGCAATATCGAAAAATGGAGAGTTATGATGCGAATACCTGTTCATGCAAATCTAGACGTGAGCACGAATATTCGCTAAGAGGTGTTCCTAAATTCTGTTGAAATCGAGCACTATCTGCGTTACATCGATTGCAGGCGTTCTCGGCATTTCTCCAACTGCGCCGTCTTCCGTAACAAAAATAGGGAGACGCTTTCTCTTAGCGAAGATGAATGTCGATCCCGATGTCAGAGAAGTTTTAATAACAGGTGTTTCGTTTCAATAAGCAAAAAGTAAATAGGGTACGACACACAACGAAGATGTTGCCTTGCATTGACAAAGCTAGTGGCCCGCCGAAGCACATGGCCTTCATACAAGGCGATCTTAATCACAGGCCTGGAAATCGAGCGTGACTGCTCTCAAGCTGGGGGCCATTCGTCTCACGCGTCTGCGGTGGTCGGTCGCGTTCCCTCGTGTTTTTTTTGTAGTTCGCGTCAATGCTGTAGCACTATTTGATGATTCTTGTGGAATAGATAACTTTACATTTTAGTAGTAGGCCTACGCTTGTGTTGCATTTTTGCCTAGCAATGATATGGTAGCCTATGCTTGCTTCTGTAGGCAGTTGGAGTTTCAGCTTAAAGGTCATCTATATCGGTTAAAACAACTTTGGCTGATATTGTAGAGATTTTTGTGCTGATTTCGGCAATATACATCGTTCGCCTCAAAGCCGCATAATTACCGAGATATCGCCCTGCAAAAATTAATTCGGCACACGTCGTGACGTCACGTGATTTTGGAGGCCTTCAGGAAACGATGAAATTCTCGGCTAAACGTCTTTCTAGGGGTTTGGGTGTCTGGATTTAAGTTTTTGAACATCATCATATTTCCATTTCTCAGGTTCATATCCAATATAAACGAAGAACTGATGAATATATAAGCATACCAAATAGCGTAGATGCTGAAGCGTCAGCAACGCCCTTTGCGGTCACGCTTCAGAGATCACGGACAGCTTGCCTCGGTCGCCGAGTCACAGATTCGTGGTCCGCGCTTCGCTCTGGTTGTATAGTTACGGTGACGTCTTTCGTACTGCGGGTATTCTTTTACTATATGATATTAGCCTCCGTTTATTGCCAAATTTCAGTAAGTGCGAGGAGGTGTTGTATATTTCGTACGTATACTACAAGGTTTTTAGCACTAGCACTAGTACAGGGTGGATCTAAGGAGAAACGCGAAAGACTTGAGAATGTGGTGTGGTTGATGTTGTAGCACAGCAGGCAAAATGAAATAGAAACGAGGAGGTTAGGGTATGTTGGAATGGCGGATTATTAAGGAGGATGGTGGGTGAGGAATGAGCCAACACAGACGGGACCAGCACTACAGAAGTTTTGTGAATATGACCATTTACCTATAGGCCACTGCATATTGAGCCGTTACTGTTCATGGCCACGGCATGTGTATAGTACCAAGGGACAGACCAATCAGATCCGAAAGAATTATAATCCTGGTACTGAACGGTGGACAGCGGAATCGCAGACCCATGTATAAATGTCGGAGAGTTTCCCCAACTTGGCCCTGGTAGATTTGCAACCTCCATGTTAATTATATTATTATCTCACTGCTAACCTCACCGTAACCTAATCAGTATGCTCAGTCAGCTCATATGACATTTTTATGCAGGTTGTGGTTCTGCTGTCCACCGATCAGTACCAGTCGGTAAGTCCAGGGTTCACTTGGTCCGCCTTTTAGTACTGGTATGACATGTTAGTAGGATGTATCTGACTAACTGTTGCCCTAGCTGAATCAAGAGAAGCCTAATGAGTATGTTGTCATTCACAGATGGAATTCTACCTTAGTACTAATGCTAACGTTGAATTGCCAGCATTAATAATGACACTAGAATGTTACGGTACCGGTACCTAACAATCTAGATATACAATGATGCCTTGCTTTTGCCAGTGCAAATGGAGATTTTCTTTAAAAGATTTGCTTCATACTTCCTGGATATTGTGATGGTCAAGAGTGCAGTAAAAAGAGCGTGGGGATGACTGATGATTAAATTGTCTGGTCAGCCTGATATCCTTCTATCAGTATGCACAAGATTACCAGGCCACACAGCAAACTACTGGACTTCCGACTTAACACTTTTATTCAATCATCGGCCTAATGGATGATATATTATGTGTGGGAGTGACAATGGTGGAGATCCTGATTAGAAGCTGCAGTTCCGGGTAGGATCTACCCAGCCACAAATGCTAACAGGTCAACTTTGCTTTGACCCTTGCTTGATTAGTTCTACGTTCTACCTATTGGTTAATCTGAACATTTCAGTTTTAGTAGTCCTTCTGATACCTACTTGTAACTTTTAACATTTTATTTATATTCAGTTACATCTGATCTTGCCATATCGCCATAAATCAAGCAAATTTGTGTGCATTTTTATTATTTGCTTCTGATGCACCCACATGGCCATAGATGGACTGACCCTATTGTACGGATTGGTGTTTCCAAATATTTTTATGTTGTGGGCCTATAGGGCGTATACCCTTGATCACCAATAACATTGGATCACATAAGAATTTTATCTTGCCTACACAGATGCATGTCCATAACCCAGTGCATTTGCAAGCATCCTTGCTCAATGCCTCTTCACTAAACTAACTAGATTCTGCAGGTTTATTCCATCCAATTAAACAAAAAAAACTGTTCTCATAACTCTCTATCTTTTTCAATCCAATGTTTATTGCAAATGTTTGTGGCGTACTATAGCCCATGGCGGTGTTTCAATAGGTATAACATTCACAAGCCTTCGGAGCTCCAGTCCATCTTTACCTAATGAAGGAGCGGAGTTCCGAAGACCTGTGAATGTAACAATTCTCAAAAAATTGAAGCTGGACGAGAAATCTATGTGCAATCTTCTTTATGGGTTTTATAGGGTATTAAACGACGTATATCCGAGGATGCAATTGGATGTCAATGCGGAAGTCCAAGGAGCACAGACCGAAAAGACCGATCAATGGCCATCGTTGGAGGAAACGCAGTGGCTTACGGGGGAAGTGATTGAGAAATCAGTCAATAAATTCATCCGCGACGTATCATCAACTGACTGCAGGTCCGCTCTGCTTCTCCCCGCTTTTCTCTATCAATGCTCTCATCACAATCAGCACCAACCAGTGGCTGATTTTGTGTATGCTCACGAGGCCGTGAACAGCGATTCATTTTTGATTCTTGTCAATCCGGGGAAGCACTGGTTATTTGCATCTGCTTGCTTAAAGCAAAGGAAAGTTATACTCTTCGACTCGATGACGCACGGCATTCACAGTAGAAAGGAGATTTTTTCAGTAATACTTAAAACGATATCGGCTGCATTTAGTGTAGCGGACGTAAAATTTGAAAAGGAAGACTGGCACTGGATAATTTGCAAAGATACTCCGCAACAAACTAATGGCTACGATTGCGGAATACACGTCATACTGAATATGTATGCCTTATTGAATGGATTGCCTCTGCCCAAAAGACATCCCTCAAAAATCTGCCGAAAATGGGTCGGTAAATTGCTTGATGAAAACAACCTGCAAGATGATACCACCAGGGTATCGCGTGGTGTAGGGATGAGAGTCCCTTATAACCCTTTCTCTCCTCACCATAGACCACGATAGTGATAGATGGAGATCCCAGTCATGCGTAGATCATGCTATAGGAGACCTCTCTCGTATTATCGCTATATAATGCTGCACTCGTGCATGGATGATTATTATGAGACTCATTACTCTCTCGAGTACTTTGACGTAGGCTAGTATGGTGCCTTGTGCTTTAGGCTTAGTTAATACATCATCTCTCTGCAACTCGTCTGTGTTGAAGCTCTATCATCCAGAAGATATAGAATCACTATTGAGGCGCTACCTACTGCGTTATCAGGCGACCGTGGAAGATACCGAAGTTAAGTATTCGACACACTCCGCGGCAGGACGGCAATAGGGAATTCCTTCGGACCCTAAGTCCCCACAGTGGCCGTGGCCCGGGAAAAGAGGCGGCTCGGATCAAAGTAGCTGACCTTTGGATTGACGGGCACATTGACGTTGCGATTCTTGCCCAACCCTCCGCTGAATGCGTGGTTGGTTTATTTGGCAACACCACATCAGAACATTCGGGTACATGGTCAATATGTGAAAAAGGCGGGTGCCCTGGCAACCTGGCGAGCACTTGTCAGGTCCTTTGTGTGGTGTGCCGGAAGTGGTATCATCAGACATGCGTTCCCAACAAGACGTACAATAAAACGTACTACGTATGCGAAGCGCATTAAGCGTTCGAATAACCGCCTATCTGCTTGACAAAAGTACCTTTTGACCGATCCATAGACGATGAGTCAGCGCACCTGGTGAAAATGTTTCTTTGTACCTTTGTTTTTGCGTTCATACTGTGCTATGATGTTCATGTCTTTTATCCTATCGGAATAGCCTTGTTGAACTGCGCATCTCGACGCACCTGCCATTTTGTTTCTTTCTAGTTTTCTTTGATAAAATGACGCACCATCATTTTGTTTATGATAATGACAAAGCTGTCAGTTTTTTGTAGACCAGGTATTGCGTAGGTTCAAGGCGATCTTAAGATTGCCTTGGGTAGGTTGCATATAAGCTTGCGTTCTGTTGCAGATGATTATAAGCTGATCGCGCGGGGATAAACTAATAACGTTGAAATTCGTAGGTGAAAGGTTGTGGTCGCCATACACACCGTGGTGATTGCGCAATCATATCATATCCCCTTTCCGTAAAGTGTAAATTTCGTTTAGCAACGATTTCAGTTTTATCCCGGGGTCGTTGGTGGTGGCAGAGGATGGTTTGCAAATATCGTAATGTAGTTGAACTCCGCGCTGATCTGACTCCAAACTGCGTGTTCGAAACACCCCACGATAAACGTCACGTCAGTGACGTATGCTTCTATAGAGCTCTTCGCACAGTGGTCTGTCTATATAAATACTGTTCTTGCACGAGTCGTAGCTGAGACAGAATTGATGATTATATTGAAAAAGTATTCCAAGTCACTTCGATAACACGTTCGTGCTATGAAACAATATTACATATTAGTAATGCCGAATAGACAAGTCCAATGGTGTATTTTCTATGACTACATGTCTACAGCGCATGCGGCAGACCACCAAATTACGTCTGCGAATTATCTTCGCATGGCTTGAAATCTTCTTTATAATGATAACAGCGGGAGGTTAGGGGTACTATTATGATCAGATCAGCAGGAGTGTATTTTGTTACTACTAAGTCAATTATCGATTCCGTGTGCTATATGAGTTAGTTAATTATATGTCTTGTTTGGTAGAACTCACTAATGGATAATAGGCCTAGTCTCAGAGAATTTATGGCATGTCCGAGTGTCCTACTGTAGATACGACAGTTGATGTCGCGTATATACATTCAGAAATGTATATGCGACACACAGTTTAGCCGCCTATGCGTCGTTTCAATGAACCTAGGAGGTGTCTCGTGATATTTAGATTAACCTTCGTTTCTGGTTTACGCTCAGTGCTTTAGGGTGATCATAACTACGACGTTGCCAGTTTAGCTTGTTCTTCGCGCAGTCCTAGCGTTATTGTAGTATGATCTTGGATTGTCGCGTTTAACGAGACCCCGCTTTTGCAACCGGTTAAATCGAATCTTCCGCGCCTCACAGCGTTGTCGCCATAAACAGTTCTCAGTTTTCTAATCGTTTGACTGTGACGACCCCACAGTTTGATGACGTCACTGAGTCAGTCGAGACAAAAGGAGGTACTTGCGTGGTTGCAGTTTCAGAAACTTTCATCCGTCATGACACAAGATTATCACCTCTTCGGACCCATAGTTTAAATTATTGTTGTCCGCTCGGTCCGCCGGGTGGTATTGGCAGTTTTACCGAAAATTATCGCAGTCCGCTCGGTCCGCTATTTAGTATCGGTAGTTTTAACGACATTTTTTGTAGTCCGTTCGGTCCGCAGTCCGTTTGGTCCGTCTATTAGTGGCTCCCGTTAGGCTTACGTTACGTACTGTACATTGTGTACACAGATAGCTGTTGCGCTTTGTCAGCAGGCCCATATGTACCAGTACCGGTGCACGAACAGTCCACGGCGACCAGGACGAATTAACTGGCTTTGCAGTAGGAGAAACTAGCTACTCGATGTTAGTTACTAGGCTTACAGGGCAGTAAACCATGTTGATAAATAAGAGGACAGGATATAATTTTCAGTGCTGTAGTAGTGTCGATTCTTATTCTGCCTCAGTATTATGGGACATAAATGTTGTGTGGTGGGATGCACCATTTGCAATCTGTCGGGACGTGGGACGTCTTTCATTTCCCATTCAAGAAGGAAATAATGTCCTAAATGGGTGCAATTTGTTAATCGTACTGATGAGACGGTAACGCTGTGATATGAGCGAGTCACTCTGAAGATAACAAACGTACAAAATTGCCTGGGAATTGTGGCATGTGCTAACCATAATGACAAACGCTTAACTGAAGAACCTGTCAACATGAATAACTCCTGTATCATGCCGAAAACCACCTTTAAATCGCTCCTTGGACCTCGATGAACTGGAGCAGTACAAAAATATTCAAGACAAATTGGCGAGCTTTGAAGATTTTAATGAAAGACCTCCTCTCTATTGCTTCTATAAGCAAAAAGACGAATACATACATTATAAAATGAGTTTTGATGGGTTTCCAGAACGAATGCCATAAATATAGGCAAAGGTGAAGCAACAATGCTGCGCTGTTTCCATTTCTATCTCGGCTTACCATGTGTCACAAAGGCTTACAAGAAAGAGCATAATGCTTTTTAATTTTCCTAGTCATTTGGACAACATTGATGTACTAGACTTTGTTGGATGAACTTCAAAACATGTAGGCTACAGCTGGTCCACACATTTGAGTCGATAAGAAACTGTTTGCTGTTAAACTAAGGGATCTACTGATTCTACGAAAGCATTAAAGTTGCTGAAATTCCTTGGAGAGATATGCGATCACTAATTCTAATGATTGATAAAATTATACCTTCCGAAATCTGTGCAATATCATGGAGTAATATTTTTTTCGTATGGATAAAGAAGACACCCTGCTCAAGCGTATACTAGCAAAAATTGCTGAAAGGATTAAAAAGTCATTGCCATTTGTGTACGAAGTTATACCTGAGACAGAAATACATGGATTTAGCCGACTTGAAGCTGTAGTGAAGATGTCTCAAATTGGTTTCAAACTTCGGACTATAGTATCAGACAACCACATTCTAAATGCCAATGCCATCAATACAACTCGCTAACTCAGTTCGGTAATGGTTCAGATTTGTCTATACTGCCTATGCAAGACAAGTTGTTCGTCGGTAAATGTGCACATAAAGAATATCCGTAACAGCTTGCTGAATTCCAAAAAGTTTTGTTTCTGTCATTCACATTAGCTAGCAGTCGACATTCTAGTAGGCCATCGAGTAATGATGGTTACATTTCCTGGTACGGTTTTTATACCTTGTGCATGGAAAAGATGAGTTAGAACCAATATCATTAGGAATAAACACTGATTTTTCAGCATGGTTTCAGGGACTGTAATGGGATTCCCGGCTTTATTAGGCCATATGTACAGACACTCGTATAGTAAGTTTCACTGTGTATATTCGGTTGCAAATTTCTTGTTTTAAGACCATTAGGCCTATCGTTAGGCATACTGTGATTTTTCTGCTGCAGGTATCTGCAATCGTGTAGACTAAAGATTGTATTCATTTCATTTCTACATTATTATCAACATAGTTACTGTAATTTTTTGTTGCAATCTGTCGACATTAGAGATGTAAAGGGAAATTTTCAACCGCAGATTTCCATCTGCAATGTCGCGAAGCTCATTTTATCATTGTTATTAAACATGAACGAGTTATCTTATGCATTTTACTTCAGTTAGTAGACCATATTGGAGGTAGGGACTCGTTGTTACGCTATATCGCCCCCGTCGAACAATCGGAAACTGGCCCACTAATTTTCTCGGCCGAATGTAATAAATCAGGCCGGAACTAAAGTAGGCCATGGTCCCACCCTCAAAGTCAGTCGCGTTATGTTAAGTTGTTAGAATAAGAACTAAAATTACCACCTGTCAAGAAAATGATGCATGGTAAAGAAGGTTTGGAAACAACTAAATGAAACACGAAAAATGTAAGCGGTTTAAGACCGGCCCAAATTAACAGTGGGTAAAGAAGTGACACAAAAACGAAGAAACACATAAAGTCATTAACGAACTCTGAAAAGCCGGAAGCCTACGACGCGTGCCAGACTTGCCCCGCGAGCCATGGCCATTGTTGTGGACGGGCGTGGGACGTTTACGAAGCGTTGCCCCCCAGGTTGACGGAGTGTCGTCGGTGCACTGTGAAAAGTAGCGTTTCAATGATCTGCTGGTTGTCAACATTCCGGGCGTCTTTGCCGAGCCAAGTTTGTCCATATGGTCTTTGTGCCCTGGTTCACCAAGCTTTTTTTTCATGGAAGGACGCGCGCGAAAGTCTTCCAAATTTGGCGCCTTGGAGCACTTGGCGGCATAATCCTCGACGTTAGAAAGAAGCGAAGCCATCGCACGCAACTGAGTGCCCATAAGGAAGAGGCTCCCGCCAAGCTCAGTCATAGCTTTAACGTAATCGTTAAAGAAATTGCTGTCCATTCGCTCGTCGGGATCGTCACTGTCACCGGTCACGATTGCTTGCAGCTTCTTTAGATGTTTAGTAGCCCGTTTTCTGGTCATAGCACTGCCGTCAGCACCGGAACCCTCGGGCCAGAAGGGCAAGGTCAACTCGTTAAGCATATCGATGAACTTTGAGTATGCTTCCTTGTCAAAATCTCTTCAGCAAGGTCGTCCAACTCTTTGTTTTTAAACAACGTTTCGGCAAGCTCCGACAAGGCAACACCAGGCCTGCAGAACCATTCGCAAGTGAAGTTTTTTAGCCGCGCAATACACGCGGTATCCTCGAGATCTCCGATGGATACAGCCTTTCCATGTTTCAAGAAAATCTGAAAAATAAGTATGAGATTACGGTAAAAGTTGCTGGAGTGTCATGCAAGTGTCTGCTGGCTACGTTAAAAAAGAAAACGATGAAAATTGTAAGCAAAATGTAATGAGTCCGTTACCCATACAAAACTAATAGTATACCTTTGGGGAAGTGATAGAAAAACCCCACTTTGAATCTGTCCTTGTCTGGCGTCTTTTTCGGCGTTCTGGACATTATAATAGTTCTTAGGAACCTATCCGGGAAGGAATGTATTTAAACCTGCAAGGGAAGAGAAGAGTAAGAACGACATCACAACGCATATGCTGCATGCGACTGCGTACAGCCACTGCGAACTAAGACCGCAAACTGCGACAGCAACTGCGAAGTACGACTGCCAACCTCGACAGCGACAACGAACAGCGAGTGGGAATTGCGACTGCGAACTGCGACAACGTTCGTGTTAGATCAACCGTGAAGGACGAAAGCGAACAGCGACCGCCAACGTGCTCGATCAAGCGTGAAGAATACCATAGAGCATAACAAATAAACGGCGCACGAACAAAAAACTGAATGGCACGTCGCGCAAAGACCAAAACTTTATACGGAACATATAAGCGAATGAGAGGTTTGGATCCATTGCCATTGCACGCTTCGGTGAGCACAGCCACTGCGAACTGAGACCGCAAACTGCGAACGACGACTACAAACCTCGACAGCGACAACGTGCGTGGTAGATCAACCGTGAAGGACGAAAGCGAACAGCGACAGCCAACGTGCTCGATGAACCGTGAAGAACACCATAGAGGATCGCAAGTTAACGGCGAACGAACAAAAAACTGAATGGCACGCGGCGCAAAGAACAAAGCTTTATACGAACAGATAAGTGAATGAGCCATTGCACGCTTCGGTGAGCACAGCCACTGCGAACTTAGACCGCAAACTGCGACTGCATCTGCGAACTACGACTGCTAACCTCGACAGCGACAACGAACCGCGAGTGGGAATTGCGAATGCACACTGCGACTTCCTTGAGCGAACTACGACAACGTGCGTGGTGGATCAACCGTGAAGAAAACCATAGAGCAAAATCAGTAAACGGCGAACGACCAATAAACTGAATGGCACGTGGCGCAAAGACCAAAGCATTATACGAACAGATAAGTGAGTGAGCCATTGCACGCTTCGGTGAGCACGGTGTGGCGAATAGTTTTCGTGGGTATCTGCGTCGATGTTAATGCCAAACCGAAACAGAGAAAGCGAATGGAAAACAGCGGACGGTCTTATACAAATTGACGAGAAGAAAAGGAATTTGACGGATCGGTGATACGGCTGTCAACAGTCTGCGCAATCCAAGCCCCAAACCGTAGCAGCTTAAAAAGAGACATATTCACGGTTTTCGACATTTATTTTTCAATGTTTGGGACGAAATGTGAAGGTAATAGCAAATGAATAAGGTTGTCAGGCCTTTAGGGACACGTTGAAGGCCGGATTGAAGTCGATGGCACACGCAGAGACAACGCACACGAGTTCCAAAAAGGCCGAAAAGAAATTGATGAGATAGGGATTTCTGGACAAAGTTGATCGAACGAATGGCACAAATATGCAACCATTGAAACCCGGAGAAGGTTGCGAGAACATAACAGGATTTTTTAAGCCAAGAATGAAGTCGCAGACATTGCCGGATCGATTAGAAGTCGGTTTCACGAAATGTCAAAAATTTCAGAAATGCCGTTATTTGGACCGAAATTTTTCTATGTTCACAAATGAATCTGCGACAGGTCAAATATGGACAAGGGAGAAAAGGCCTTGGAGAATAAAGTAAGACCGTAACGAAGTGTCTGGGAAGCTGCGATCACACGGAAAGTGGAATAAGAGTACGGACGAAATTGACAATTTTTGGCATTTCGACCCAAAATTGATGGACCTAGACTCGGAATTTTGAAACGAATGAAAGTGTGATAAAATCACACTTTCATGAGCTTTCAGAAAATACCAAAGTTTCGGGCATAGGCGCCCAAATAACGAAAGTGGCAGAACAGTTATAATAGTATATACTGTACAGTAATACTGTTTATTGACAATAAGCGATGTACTTGCACTGATGTTCACTAACGTATGTGAATCACTTAATAACTGGCTTGTGGCAGCCAAGCGTTCATAGTGACGTTGCTTCTTGATCCTTCGATGTCGGCTCTTCCTATCATTGCGAAGCAGAATTCGCCAAGCGTTGGATTGTTCACCCACTAATAGGGAACGTGAGCTGGGTTTAGACCGTCGTGAGACAGGTTAGTTTTACCCTACTGATGATCAGTTGTTGCGATAGTAATTCTGCTCAGTACGAGAGGAACCGCAGATTCAGACATTTGGTTCATGTGCTTGGCTGATAAGCCAATGGTGCGAAGCTACCATCTGGGGGATTATGACTGAACGCCTCTAAGTCAGAATCCCGCCTAAGTAGCGACGATGCGTTGGTGCCTCGAGAACAGCGAGGCAGAGTTAGGCGGTCGCATGGCCGTCGGTGTAGCCTGGGTTTTCTCGACCCTTTACCGGGCGGTAAGCTCCGCGCCGGTCGAGACGAGGAGAGCACTTTTCGCGAGGGCGAGGTGCCGGATCATTTGCAGACGACTTAGTTTAAGATCGGGGTGTCGCACCCGCTAGAGCAGTTTTTCGCTGCGATGCGTTGAAAGTCATCCCCAAGATCTACGATCTGTGCGAGCCACGGGCCGGTCGGCTCGTGGTGAGCAGAGGCGAGCCTCGGGCTGGCCGGTCTCGTGAGACCGGTCGGCCAGAGGTGAGCCTCGAGCAGAGTCTCATCGCCTTTCTCAGCTGAGTTCAAGATGACCACAAAGTCGTTGACAGCGTAACAATGGCAACGAAGCGACGAGCCTTGGATATTTTGATCCAGATCCAGTGTTGGATTCAAACCGTGGATCTGGATCAAGCTTTGGATATTTTGATCCAAAGGCTCGCTGTGATCCAAACAGTGGATCTGGATCCAGCTTTGGATATTTTGATCCAAAGGTCTCTGTGATCCAAACAGTGGATCTGGATCAAGCTTCGGATATTTTGATCCAAAGGCTCGCTGTGATCCAAACTGTGGATCTGGATCAAGCTTCGGATATTTTGATCCAAACAGTGGATCTGGATCAAGCTTTGGATATTTGGATCCAAAGGCTCGCTGTGATCCAAACAGTGGATCTGGATCAAGCTTTGGATATTTTGATCCAAACGCTCGCTCTGATCCAAACAGTGGATCTGGATCTAGCTTTGGATTTTTTGATCCAAATTGTCGCTCGGATACAAACAGTGGATCTGGATCAAGCCTTGGATAGTTTGATCCAAATGCTCGCGCGTATCCAAACTGTGGATCTATATCCAGCTTTGGATATTTTGATCCAAAGGCTCGCTCTCATCCAAACAGTGGATCTGGATCCAGCTTTGGATATTTTGATACAAAGGCTCGCTCTCATCCAAACAGTGGATCTGGATCCAGCTTTGGATATTTTGATCCAAAGGCTCGCTGTTATCCGAACAGTGGATCTGGATCAAGCTTTGGATATTTTGATCCAAAGGCTCGCTGTGATCCAAACAGTGGATCCGGATCACGCTTTGGATGTTTTGATCCAACGCTCGCTGTGATCCAAACAGTGGATCTGGATCCAGCTTTGGATATTTTGATCCAAAGGCTCGCTGTGATCCAAACAATGGATCTGGATCAAGCTTTGGATATTTTGATCCAAAGGCTCGCTCTCATCCAAACAGTCGATCTGGATCAAGATTCGGAAATTTTGATCCAAAGCTCGTTGTGATCCAAACAGTGGATCTGGATCCAGCTTTGGATATTTTGATCCAAAGGCTCGCTGTTATCCGAACAGTGGATCTGGATCAAGCTTTGGATATTTTGATCCAAAGGCTCGTTGTGATCCAAACAGTGGATCCGGATCACGCTTTGGATATTTTGATCCAAAGCTCGCTGTGATCCAAACAGTGGATCTGGATCTTGCTTTGGGTATTTTGATCCAAAGGCTCGCTCTCATCCAAACAGTCGATCTGGATCAAGATTTGGATATTTTGATCCAAAGCTTGTTGTGATCCAAACAGTGGATCTGGATCCAGCTTTGGATATTTTGATCCAAAGGCTCGCTCTCATCCAAACAGTGGATCTGGATCCAGCTTTGGTTATTTTGATCCAAAGCTCGCTGTGATCCAAACAGTGGATCTGGATCTTGCTTTGGGTATTTTGATCCAAAGGCTCGCTCTGATCCAAACATTGGATTTGGATCAAGCTTTGTATATTTTGATCCAACGGCTTGCTCTGATCCAAACATTGGATCTGGATCAAGCTTTGGATATTTCGATCCAAAGGCTCGCTGTGATCCACACAGTGGATCTTGCTGGATCGAGCTTTGGATATTGTCATTCAGAAAACCTATACACATACTGTCTTTTAAGCGGCTTCCAGTTAAATCAGTGGGTTGTACTCAGACCTCACTAAAAATTATCGCTGAACTGTCGCGTTGTTTTTGTGCAACGGCTTTCTAATTTTCCATCCTTTGTGACGTCGAACGTTTACAAGTCTGTTGACTTCGAGCAGAAAGCTTCGAACGACGGGAACGTGCCACCTAGAAACACGATGATCATACATTAACGCTTGATAAAAACGGCCAGACACCCTGGGCCAGTCTTGAACTACCCTGAGGTTGGAGCCTTTGATATTTATAGCAATTTAAAAATTGGTGGATCCTCCCATCGGTTTGGTGGCGCGATGTTAAATTAAATGCGCTGGTCACCAAATACAGAAGACACAAGGTACGACTTGGTATGATTTCGTTTGCAATCGGGTAAATGAGGGGAGAAGACCCAGAGGTTGGTCGAAGCGTTGCTGTTGTAAATGTCGCTAAAACTAACCATCGTCTCATCATCTTAAAATGCGCTGTCTGAGGAACACGAAGAGATAACGATGTTCTCGTTGTCAGTTTTGTGATGTTTCATTTGTCTGGCTTTCAATATGGGGTGCCGTCAACGACGATTCTGTTTAGTCACGAAACAATGTAACCAATTCAGCATTTAGGGATGAATTCGAATCTGGACATATAGCGCCCTGTAATGAGTGAAATTTGTTTTCAACTTTCACATGTTTCCCAGATATATATATTGGTTGGGCAAGAGGCGCAATTATCTAGGTGCTGGCTGCCAAAGTCGATAGTATGGTTTCAAGTCCCGGTCCTTGCTTCCTTTGATCGACTGCCGCCCTGCTAGTTATCCGCATTGTGGGGTTCAGTCTGAAGCCCTGTCGTGTCATTTATCTGAATGATAAATGGCTGGCCCTTCTCAAAGCATCTACGTTAAGTGAGAGTATCTTGCAAACGTTCCCGACGAACTGACCGGTCTTCAGTTGAACTTTCGTCTGAGGAGGTGGCGTCACTTTTGATATTGATTCTAGAACTTGGCGTGCTCCAATCATTCCTTTTTTCTGTCCGCGTTGCGGCTGAAAGAAAGTCTCCTGAACGTAGTCTCGGCTCCGGCTCTAACTCCGCTTTGATAATACGCTTATATCGCACTGAGTACAAACCAACCTCTTGGTCCGCCGTTTATTATGAAGGGGTATTCAGTATTTGCCTAACGTTCCTTAGCCATTTCCTTCACACATTACCTCTACTTTTTGGTGTAGGCTCACTCTCATCCTCGCCTCGCACCATTTTAGACTAACACGTCCCTTTCTGAAGTTGACCGCCTCAGCGTCCGTCGATTTACATCATACATCAAAGATCACCAAACCTGGGATTGAAACTATCTTTGACGGGGAAAGACGTACTGTGTAGTTTGCATTTCTGTTAAATGCGACAACGTTTGAGATATGGCCTTAGAGGGTTGCAAAAGATGCAAGTGCTGATGCTGCAAAGAAGCATGGGATCGTCCGAGGTGAATGTACGCCAGTTTCCTAACCGAACAAGCCTCTCAATATTCGAAAGTGCAACGACCTCTACAGCTCATATAAATTGACATGTTTAACTGTTTTATGGTGTTGCAACGACCAAAAAGATTACAACAGGTTGGTGACGAGAGTTCTGTCTGTTACATTATGTGCCTAGTCCACCAACATAGCTTCGCACCATTGGCTTATCAGCCAAGTACATGAACCAAATGTCTGAATCTGCGGTTCCTCTCGTACTAAGCAGAATTACTATCGCAAAAACTGATCATCAGTAGGGTTAAACTAACCTGTCTCACGACGGTCTAAACCCAGCTCACGTTCCCTATTAGTGGGTGAAGTGCACAAGCCTCTCGATTTTCGAAAGTGCAACGCCCTCTACAGCTCATCAATTGAAACGTTTTACTGTTGGATGTAGTTGCAACGACCGAAAAGATAACAACAGGTTGGTGACTAGAGTTCTGTCTGTGACATTATTTGCCAAGTCCACTAAAATATTTGCACTTGTGCACCGAGCCAGCTGGTGGTGTTATGAAATGCGAAGGTGATATTCATTGTGAAACTGCTGTCCCGTGGCAATTGATGTCATCGAAACATCCATCCCTCGAATCTCGAAGCACTAGTTTATTGTTTTTTTTTTGTGAGATGATGTCCTTTTTGTCTGTAAGCTCTCTGTCGCCCTCAAGTAAAGACCTTGTAGAAGTGTTCCCCTTAGACACTGAAAACCCTTTGATGCAGTGTTCCCCTTTTCATACAATAAAATCACATCAAACCTTACATACAAATAACTAAAACCCACGTTCCTCTTTTCCTGACAGCCAATTTGCGAAGTGGCCTGTCAAAATATGACAGCCAGTTTTCAAACCGCACAAGACTGTCATACATTAAAAGCTCATCAGTCCTTTCATACCAATAACAAATACCCACGTTCCTATTTTCACGACAGACAAGTTGCGAAGTGACCAATCAAAAGATTCAAGTGATGCTACGTATGAACTATTGGGAGACACTGCCAAATTATTGGGGGACGACAGCGGCTTGTTTCCACAGAAGTATTCGTTGACATGCACTGGTTAAATGCGGGATTTAACATACAACCTTACATAAAAATATTTATCGTTATATTATTATAACAATTAAACATTGTCTTAGAGATAGTTGTTTTGTATTAAAATATATCTTATACAAATGTGACTACAGGGTCTCCAATTTTAGATTTAAACTGACATTGTTTCAGGAATGCATTAAACATCTTCGTTCGTTATAGCAAAAGCTTGTCGTTGTTGAGATTGGAACACTAGACGGTTAGGTTTCTTTTCAGGTGACCTACCACTACACTACCTAGCCACCACCGAAAACCATCCTTACCTTTCCCTTTTTAAATCAGAGTAGAAGTATGACGATCTGACATATTTGTTATACTGCTACAGAGGTAGTAATAGCTCATCAACACTCTCCTGATGAGCAGCCTACCCGGAATTGACCGAGGCTTTTTGATTGAGAGAAGTAGCAATAGCTCATCGGAAGCCCTACATGTGTTTGCACCTGATGGGTGAGGGGCAGCTAACGCGAAGGCTTACACAACTGGGCCTGCGGGGTCTGCATCCCTGCAGGCCGTCATCCTTGCCTGCAACATATGAGAAACGAAATAAAAGTTCACCAACCCCCCGACTGTTGTCGGAGGTGGTGGCAAAGGATAGCTTAACCAGGAAGCGGAATAAGGTGCGCAGTCAGACGGACTTGAATTCCATCCAATACTGTGAGGTTGGTAGGACGGTCAGTCCTGTAAGGACAACGAGATCAAGTGGTCCTAGGCGAGAAGGGAGTGCTATGGTCAAGGCTCCCTGTCGGATAAGTCGGTATCCGATTAGAGCAATCGAGGGTGCCGCGAGAGGGCCCTCGCCCGACAAACCGCATCGGGTGACACGGAAAGGGAGTGCCAAGGTCAGGGCTCCTGCCCAGGCAAGACGAGATGGCCAGGGTAGCGAAAACGAGGGTGCCGCGGGTGGACCCTCGCCCGACACGTCGAATCGGGTGACTCGAAATGGGGAGTGCCAAAGTCAGGGCTCCCGCCCACGGGATAGTGAGATCCCAGGGAAACGAAATCGGTAGTAGCATTTCTAAAAGTGCTCCCGCCCAGAGACTCAGCAATCTGGGTGACACGAGGGTGGAAGCATTGTGCGGGACGTGTGGCCGGTCGTTCACGTCTCGAAGCGGTTTGGGTCTCCATAGACGGAAGGTTCATGCCAACGAGTTCCATGCTGAAGCCCTGAAGCCTAAAGTAAAGGCTCGATGGTCCCCCGAAGAGGACCGTATACTCGCCGAATGTGAGATGCGACTTCTAAATGGGAACCAACGGGTATTGGTGAAAACTTTGCAGAGCTGTCTTCCTTCGAGAACTGAGCAGGCGATTGCCTGTAGGCGGAAGCGGAAAGAGTACAAAGTCCTGTTAGCTAGTCTAATGAGTTCAACTAGCGATCAGGCGGTGAACCCAGTCACCAGCGAAAGCACTAAAAGCAGAAGTGCGGATTTCCTCAACGAAGAAGGGAGGAATAGGGCCCCTCCCATTGAGCTGCGCGAATTTTGGGAAGACTCTATCTGGAGTCCCTAGAACCCTGTGAAGGGGGAAGGGGGGAGGAATACCTTGATAAAGTTGTGCGTGATAGACCAAGGAACGATGTGTTAATCGAAAGACTCAATTGTCATGCGGCTGAGCACCTAACTTGCAAAGCCGAACCTAAGAAACAGCATAAGAAAAATACCGGAAGCATGGGATCTTGCGCCGGTTGTTCCAAAAGATTCCGCCGCAAGGTGGAGTATGCAAAAGTACAACGGTTGTACAAAAAGGATAGGGGGCGCTGTGCTAAGTTCGTGCCGAGTGGGGACTGGCGAATGTCTAATGAGAGAAAAAGGCAGGTCCTAAGCGGTCAGAAATGTTCGACTTTTGGAGGAGCCTTATGACGGAAGATCGTGGAATCGACGACCGTCCAGTGGAGCTGAAATCGGCGGTTGACTGGAGCATTATGTCTTCTATCTCCTTAGAGGAGGTTTGTTTCACCCTTCAAACCTCTCATGCCTCAGCTCCCGGTCCGAATGGCAAAACACTTGGTAACATCAAGTCGATGACACAGACAATGCTAGTAAAGGTGTTTAACTTGTGGCTCCTGAGTAGAAGCCTCCCACATGTTCTGCGTAAAGCGCGTACGATTTTGATCCCCAATGTAAAGTGTCCTGAGAGACCGGATCAGTATAGGCCAATTACCATTGGTTCGATGATTGTGAGGGTTTTTCATAAGATACTAGCCAGGAGATTGACGTCGAGTTCCAACCTAAATGGGTCACAGCGGGCTTTCGTGCCTACCGATGGTTGTGCGGAGAATGTTGTCCTGCTTGAAGCGTTTATGTCCCAGGCGCGTCGAAAGAAAAGCAACCTTAGTGTCATGTTCTTGGATTTGCGCAAGGCGTTCGACTCTGTAAAGCATGATAGTGTGATACGTGCAGCAAGTAGGTTGGGTGCACCGGCTCCGTTTGTTGACTATTTAGAAAGCTGTTATAGCCTCGCAGCTACTGACATCCTCGGAGAAGAAATCTCCGTCACTCGGGGTGTCAGACAAGGAGATCCGCTCTCGCCAATATTATTTAATGCGATATTGGATGAGGCATTCTGTTCGTTGTCCAACCTTTGACCGACTATAGGCGGCGAGAAGGTCGTGGCGTTGGGGTTTGCTGATGATGTGGCATTGATAACCGAGACGGTGGATGGTATGAGGATGCAGATGCAGTTATTCTTGCAAGCCTTGACCCCCGCCGGATTGGAAGCAAATTCGGCGAAATGTTTCTCCCTAACAATACGTTCCGATGGAAAGAGTAAGAGGTATCTTGTGGATGGAGGCCAGAAGTATTGGATTGCGGGAAAGCCGCTTCCAGCAATGGGGCCGGAAGAATCCTTTCGGTATCTGGGTGTGGAAGTGGGAAGCATTGGCTGCCTTTCCAGCATCGGGACAACGCTCCGAGAAGGATTGGCTCAGTTAACTGCAGCACCTCTGAAACCTCAGCAGCGGCTATTTCAGCTACGGTGTCACCTCTTTCCGAAGCTGACCTACGGGGGTGTCCTCGGTAAAATTACTCGCACTCTAAGCAAGAAGCTAGATGCAAAATTGCGTGTTTAGGTAAAGGACTGGTTGCACCTTCCAAAGAATGCTCCAATTCCCTTCTACCACGCGCCGGTTCGAGAGGGGGGACTAGGCATTCCTTCTTTGGCAGCCTCGTTGGTCTTGATGAAACGGAAAAGGTTGATGCGGATGAGAGATTCAGAGGACCCAGTTGTAAGGGCACTCCACTCGGCCATGATTGTCATGTAGCTGAGCTTCTCGGTCGACTTGGGTACCCGAGGATCAACAAACTCCAGGTTGATTCGATTGAGTCCGCAAGGATCGAGTACGGCAGCTCGAGGTGCCCGGGGTGGAAGGCTCCGTGGAGGCATTGATCCGTATTGTCCACATCCGAACTGTCATGCAAAGAGATGGTGGGAATCAAGTGGCCACATCTCGCAGCAGTGTCCGGACATGTTTGGACTAAGAATTAGAAGGCACGATCAGTTGCTGAAGTTGGTTGCCGAAAAACTCAGAGGCAAGGGCTTCGAGACGTTGAAGGAGCCGGTTATTCCGGTACCCCCAACAAATCGGAGACCCGATATCGTCTGTTGGAATGAGAGAGAACGAGGAAAGCCTACATAATAGACGCACAAATGGTTGCAGACTCCAATGTAGCCAGCCTCGAAGGATGCCATGACAGAAAGGTGTCCAAATACGATACGAAAGAGGTAAAGGATTGGGTACGTAAGAGGACGAGTGCCACGGAGGTGAAAGTGACCTCGGCTACCCTCAACTGGAGGGGATGCTGGGCAGCCCAATCCGCTGCGGATCTATTGAAGCTAGGTGTGAGCAAGCGTGGTCTGCTGCTCATGACCGTGAGAGTACTGAGCCTGACGGCAAAAATGTTGAATACTCGCCGAAGGACCACTGGTAGATACAGGGCTGCGCACCAGTAAATTTGAATTGACTGAGACATTTGGGGTAAGCTCCCCCATCAAGAGACCGAACGAAGGCGATGATGATATCGGCGCGTAGGTAAATACAAATGCCATTGTGCCCATCGTCCTGAGCCTAGCCAAATGCCTCGTCATCTAATTAGTAACGCGCATGAATGGATTAACGAGATTCCCTCTGTCCCTGTCTGCTATCTGGCGAAACCACAGCCAAGGGAACGGGCTTGGCGGAATTAGCGGGGAAAGAAGACCCTGTTGAGCTTGACTCTAGTCCGACTTTGTGAAGAGACATGAGAGGCGTAGGATAAGTGGGAGGCCCTCGGGCCGCCAGTGAAATACCACTACTGTGGTCGTTTTTTGCTTATTCAGTGAAGCGGTGAGCACGTCGGTGAAGCCGACGAACGATTAGATGTACCCGCACAAACTTACGCGATAAGACTTAAACAAAGACGGAAGTGATACTGTTGAATGCAACGTTCTCTATACTATATTAGGATTCATAAACAGTCCTCACGGCATCTAGGATCCACTTCGGTTTTCAGGGATGCGTCTCGGTACAGTCGAGATATCGGCGGTGATCCCGTTTGATCAAGAAATTCGCACCTTCGTCGCGAAAATTCGCACCTCGGTCGTTTGGTCATTAAGCGGCGAGAGTGTTTGTTTCGTTGTATTGACTTATCTCCCGTAAAAGACCTTTTGTATACAACGTCCTAAATACCAGAATCTTGTTCATAATAGGATCTTTTTATATTCAACACATCATTACCCATTGACTAATCGACCTGTCGATATTTTGCTGTGCATCTGTATCTTACACGTCTCGACTATTGAGGAGGTAATTGAGATAAGTGAACGGTAATCAGCACACAGAGATATTGGTATTTTATTGGCCCATGCAAAAACGGAAAGGACAAACGAAAGTGATACAGAAATGGAACAGGAAGTCGGCATATACGTCAAAAACGAACATTAGACATTCAGAAAAAGAGGCCAAAAGATACAACAGAAAGACAAATAATGTCACAGGGAAAATAAGACCGCAGAAGAAAAAGAAAAAAATTAACACAGTTCGAAATAAGGATCAGGAAAAGATAAGCATAATGTCCGGAAAAGAATGTGCCAAATAAATGCCATGTCTCGACTATTCGTCGGAATCTTGTTCTTCCTGTTCGTCCGCATCCCGAGACGTGCATTGATCAAGGAGCCGTTTGAGAGATCGTCTCGCAGGAGTTGTAGGCGTACGAGACATAGACATTCGTTCCATGTAATCGTGATAAATGGCGGAAGCCATTGTCTTGACCGATGGAGAACGAATGAAAACGTTCATGTTGCTGCTGGCTACAGCATCAGCAGCAATGACGGCGGGATTCTGTATTACATAAGTTAAAACTCTCAGCTGAATTCCCAGAAGAAATAAATTGCCGCCAAGTTCCGTCATCGCCCGAACGTACTCCTGGAAAAAATCTCCCTTCAACGGCTCCGCTCCGGCACCTCCAGCCTCGTCACTGGTGTACGCGAGAAGTCGCTTAAGTTTTTTCAGCTTCTGAGCGAGTCTGTCCAGCTCGGCCAATTCAGATAATCCTACGCCAGGACGACATAGGTATTCGCAGGTGAACTTTTGTAGTTTTTTGAAGCACCCTTCGTCTTGTAACTCTGACGCAAGAACGCCTCTTCCGTAGGGCCTAAGAAAATCCCTAGGAAAATGGTGGTGGAAGAAGACTTTTCCTTGATCCCGCTTAGAAGCCGACATGATAGCAATTGAATAAATATCCGCTGTGCATGACTGAACTTCTAGAGGGATCTCAGATGCAATAAGCCCAGGTTATGGCTAATGTGATAATATACTGGACGTTTCATAAACAAGTCCTGATTTCAATAAAATGTGAGATCTGCTTTCCTACTAGCGGAGTCAACCCAATGACCATTGAGCCATATTCGGGTTACGACGATGTAACTAATCCACACAGGCAGTTCGGAGGGTAATCTCGTGGCTGCGAAACGACTTCGTCGGGAATACGTGGGCACGTTGTGTACAATTGACAACGCGAATGGTGCGATACGCATGACTGCTTGCCAAGGGCGATCTTCAGCGGTACTTGCTCTCTAGCGACATCTATCCTGAGACTATTGAGTAAACGACGTTTCGTTACGACGGTAGACAAATAGGAGAACGACTATGCACGCTTTTACTTGTTATACGACACGGCGAATTAAGCGGATCGAGGTTCGAGAATAGTATCATTTATATTGCGTATGTAGCTATACCCATAATCCAATCCCGACAAGGATCATTGAGTCCTCGTGACGAAGGTGCAAGTTTTTCGATCGAACGGGAGCACCGCATTATCTCGACTGTACCGACACGCATCATTGATCGCTGAGGTGGATCATAGATGCCTCGAGTACTGTTTATGAATCCGTATATACTTTAGAGAACGTTGCATTCAACAGTTTCACTTGCTTCTGCGTTTAAGTCTTATCGCGTAAACCCGTGCGCGTACCACTGATGTCGCGAGCGCGGCATTTCGTATGGTTGTACGCCAAAACTTTTGTTTTTTCTTTTACTGTCTTATTTTCGCAGTGACATTATTTATCTTTCAGCTGTATCTTTTGGCCTCTTGTTCTGAATGTCTAATGTTCGTTTTTGACGTATATGCCGACTTCCTGCTCCATTTCTGTATCACTTTCGTTTGTCCTTTCCGTTTTTGCATGGGCCAATAAAATACCAATATCTTTGTGAGCTAATTACCGTTCGCTTATCGCAATTACCTCCGCAATAGTCGAGACGTGTAAAATACAGATGCACAGCAAAATATCGACAGGTCGATTAGTCAATCGGTATTGATGGACGTTTTATACAAAAGGTCTTTTACGGTAGATAAGTCAATACAACGAAACAAACATCTGGCCGCCTAATGACCAAACGACAGAGGTTCGACTTTTCGTGACGAAGGTGCGAAATATTTGATCAAACGGGATCTCCGCCGATATCTCGACTGTAACGACACGCATCACTGAACTCCGAGGTGGATCATAGATGCCGTGAGCACTGTTTATGACTCCGAATATAATACAGAGAACATTGCATTCAACGGTCTCACTTCCGTCTGTGTTAAAGTCTTATCGCGTAAGTACGTGCGTGTACACTTGATGTCGCAAACGCAAAATTTCGTATGGACTTTCGTATATTTGTACGTCTAAGACGGTCATTGAGTCATAAGTCGTGCTTATCGCTCAACTTATGACATACAGGACTTTCAATATAAAGGTTTGATTTTCAGATATTTCTCTAATCAATCTCCTCGCTAGCGGCACCTCGTCGGTACATAATGATGTGTAATCACCTTACAACAAAACATGTTTCTCGGGAAAATGTGTTCACGTGCTTGCACGAATCGTATCGCGAAACGCTGGAATGTACGTCAAAAGCAAACACAGAGGCTACTGGCACAGTTTATGGGCCAGTCATTCTAAGGTATTCTCTCCCCAAAATTTGTAGAATTACTTTCTCGTTAGCGGAAACCCCCATTAACCTTTGAGCCATGTTTGGATGAAGACGTTGCATCGATTTCACGCAGACAGGTCGAAGGGTAATAACGTTGCTGCGTAACGATTTTGTTGGGAACACGTGAGCACATGCGTTTACCGTTGATATCGCGTATATTGCGAAACGCTTGACTGCACGGCTATGGCGATACAAGAGGCAACGAGCAAAGTTTACGACTCATCACATTATATACCTGAGGTTGCTTATACAAGTTCTAATATCCGTTAACTTTGTATATTTACTTTCTCACCAGCTGAATCGCCACAGTGACAATTTAGATTCCACGAGCAGGGGTTATGTCTCAGTTCTGATATCCACTCCGTTGCACATAACGGTTCTAATATCTGTAAAATATTTCGGGTAACCCAAGACTCCCTCGGGCAGAATAGGGAATTACATGATCGATTGACCCTGTTCTTTAGCGATACGCGTCCAGGAACATACCTGAGAATTTAGACGGTGAGTAGATCTGACTTCGCTCAGCTGCGTATTCTCAGTCACTCTATTTGGTTGACACAAGCCGGTCATCCCATGACTAGGGGTGGGTGGGGTTGGAGATACTGTTTGTTAGAACCATTACTTATCCCTGTGGTAATCCTTTTCTGACACCCTTGCTTCTTGAAAACTCCCGGCAACATCAAAGGATCGATAGCCCCGCCGTGGTCCGTATTCATACTGAAAACTGGAATCAAGTGAACTTCTTGCTCTTACTCTCTACGCGAGGGCTTCCGTCCCCGCTGAGCTCACCTTTAGGACACCTTGCGTTACTCTGACAGAGTGGGTACCGCCCCAGTCAAACTCCCCGCCTGACATCACAGGTCTTCAGAACGGTTCGCTGGCAACAAACGCCGCTTAAGACCAGGGACCGTTCGTCGAGCTTTCACTGACGCCTCACCGGCTTAACTGAATAAGCAAAAAAACGACCAGAGTAGTGGTATTTCACTGGCGGCCCGAGGGCCTCCCACTTATCATACGCCTCTCATGTCTCTTCACAAAGTCGGACTAGAGTCAAGCTCAACAGGGTCTTCTTTCCCCGCTAATTCCGCCAAGCCCGTTCCCTTGGCTGTGGTTTTGCCAGATAGCAGACAGGGGACAGAGGGAATCTCGTTAATCCATTCATGCGCGTCACTAATTAGATGACGAGGCATTTGGCTAAAAAAAAAAAAGACCAAGTCCGCCACATGCAGACCCGGTTTCTTCAATTCGCTTTTATTTTAGTAGATGAAATCTACGATGGGACGCTTAAACCAAAAGCAACAATCTGCCGAAAGGAAGTCGTGCCTACTGTCAGTCATCAACTACGTCCTCTCCACGTACACCTGTTGTAGTGGACCCACATGTGGTAGCCCCCCTCACATACGTTGACCGAGATCACCCTAAGCAAAGAGGCGCCACCCCCAAGCCGGTCCACCACATCTCTGGCACTGCTTGGAGACACACACCCACGCCAATTAACAACACATGCACTAAAAGAGACATCACGCACACTAGTCCTGTTCTTTACCCAGTCACGGATTTCGTTGCATTGACTATAGTAATCCACCTTTTTATCATACTCGTTGTCCAGAACTGCGTTATCAGCCACTATGGTTGCATCCATCACCACAGCGCTGTCCTTGGTCCTGTCAATTAGGACCAGATCCGGCTTTCGCCAACCGAGTGGAGTCTTGATCTTAGACTCCCAGATTGTCTCAAGTCCGTCTTTTCGGGCTACACGGTCCAAAAGCTGT
>JASFYC010000403.1:0-46495 GCA_030412335.1 Botrylloides violaceus
TATAGAGATCTGATTCTTACGTGTTGTGCAATAATAGTACATCTCTTTACGACCCTTACAGATTGTGACGATGATAGACATTGTTGGGATGAATGCTGCGACCGAATTTCATATGTGTGTTCCTTGCGGTTGTAAAAACAATGTTTTTCATTGGTACCCGTACATGCGAACCCTGTTAGGAACTCGTCATTCTGGTCCGAGTTTAGTTTGATTAGATTTGAAATTGTGACTACTGCAGTACCGATGGATACTGGAGAGGCGTGTTGAAAGTCGTATCTATGGTAGTGATGCAGAAATGCTTCACTGTTTTGGGGACGTAGGAGGCTTCACAAAGTAGTGCGTCGCCACACCATTTTTTTGAAACAGAGTCGTATTTAGCGGGAAATTGCCGGCACCGAGTAGGAACGGTCCGACGCAAGTTGTTATCTCCACTGTAGTTAATGATATGACATATATTCTATCAGCCTTTGCAGAACCACTATCAACTAGTTTGAAATGATGATCGCTCGTATTCCATTGGTGTATTATTAACACTAGGATCTCAACTTTTGCCGGTTTGCTAAATATTACCCTACAATTATAGACTGACTAACAGACTTGTCATATTTTTAGTTCCCGGAAAATGAAGAATTTCGTTGGTGATGAACTGAAGAAATGAGTTATTCGCTGTAAATGCAATAAACGAAATCACAAGTTCCCCTCTGTTTCTTTACATATTGATTATGCTAGGATTGGGTGAAGCAATAGGGGCCCGCCGGTTAAATTGTGGCGGTTAATGTGATATGATTTTCGGCTTCCTCACCTGACAGATGACCGATACCGATTATCGGAAAATCATGAATATCGTGGTCGATATGTTTATCGAATTTTTCGACCAATTTGCGTGCCAGGCGTTTTTCTGACCTATACCGTTGCCTTCCAGAAATCTGCCCAAAGTGTTCTCCCGTCATATCCGCATGAAACCAACTTTAAAACAATGCTTTAAAATGTGGGGAACATAAATAAATAAAATAAATTGGAAACAATTGTGCAATTCAGGCATTTTAGCTATTTCATTATCGACCACGCCTTAAACCAAGTCCCCGTTTACCGAGCTGTTAGTCATAATTAACCTAATTATCAGCTAATTGTTATGTGCAAAAGAAACACCGTGTATATATCATCGCGTATTGGGGAGCAGTGAGTGTCATGGTTGTGATAGTGGAGAAGCCTGAAGTATTGACACGTGTACTGTAAGCCTTGACCACCTGACAGATGACCGATACCGATTAACGGAAAATCATGAATATCGTGGTCGACCACTTTGCGTGCCAGGCGTTTAAATGACCTATACCGTTGCCTGCCAGGAATCTGCCCAAAGTGTTCTCCAGTCATATCCGAATGAAACCTACTTTAAAACAATGCTTTAGATGTGGGGAACATATATTCGTAAAATAAATTGGAAACAATTGTGCCATTCAGGCATTTTTAGCTATTTCATTATCGACCACGCAGCTAAACCAAGTCCCCGTTTACCGAGCTGTCAATCATAATTAACCTAATTATCAGCTAATTGTTATGTGCAAAAGAAACACCGTGTATATATTATCGCGTATTGGGGGGAGCGGGTGAGGAGTGTTATGGTTGTGATAGTGATCCCGAGAAGCCTGAAGTATTGACACGTGTACCGTAAGCCTTGACATAGCGTAGGCCTACGTGACCTTAATGGTTGAAAATCATCATAAATCCAAAACAACAACATTTTCCTCATCACATCAATGAAATGGCAGCGGGTGTGGCCTAATAGGCCTACTAATTTTTGACACGCCGATGTGTAACGATTTCACATTTGAAGCTGAACTTCTGGGGAGTCATGAGTTGCTGGCTGCATAATGAGAGCAGACAATAAATAGCTGTACGTTCGTATTACTTCGGGTATTTCAAATGAAGCATAGAATGCCATATGCGGGCAGCGCTACTCAAAGCAAAAAAATACGTAACGCAACCGCATGTACAAAGCGGTGAGGTGTACTAAACCTGCCGAGCATTAGTACCGGTAGAGGAATCTTTGCGATTTGGTATTGTATCCTGAAGGTGTGGCGTGTTTTCAACCGGCTGTTATCATGGCATAATTCCATGCATTCTGTCTATTTAATCCTGCTTTCGATTCAATTTGCTTGTTTAATCACCACGTAGCGTAGGGCGTAGAGATTGACTAGAGCTTACGCAACTAGATTAGTATATTAGTAGTTACAGGATTAAGCCTTGCTATAACAAAAAGAATTCCAGCTTCCAGGGCGAGCTGATTTGATGCGAATCCGGTCTCTTTATTAGGCACATCTGGCTGGGTTAATTGCTCGTTCACCAAAAAAAAAAATCAACGCACAGAAAAATTTCCTTGGTGGCACAGATTAACCTTATTATCTCTCGTATGGATATTGTAGCAATTAAAATGGTGTTGGCATTTTAGCTGGAAATCACATGGCGCGAACACTGTTGTCATTGGTTGCACCACCAGTTCAAATGAAAATCCCTCGCTTCCGTTTCTACATTCTTCTTCCTCTTTCCTTTGGAGTTTATCTACTTCTCCGGATTAGACGTCACGGAAGCCGCAAAACAGCCTGCTTGGTGGCCTCGTCCCGGTTCTTCATAACAGTCACCAGCGGTCACTCCATTGGGTGACTTATACATTGCACATGAATCGAGGACATGGTCTGCGGTTCGACCCCTGCACCACATCGTTCTTAGGTCTGGAAGAAAAGACGGTTACAGTCGTTTTGAATATTATGCCGTTATCAATTTCTCAACGCATGTGCGCCTTGTCAATGTGTTGTTGTTTTTGTTTTTTTTGAATTGATGGCGCTTTGAAATACTAAGGTCTATTTAATCCTGCTTTCGATTCAATTTGCTTGTTTAATCACCACGTAGCGTAGGGCGTAGAGATTGACTAGAGCTTACGCAACTAGATTAGTATATTAGTAGTTACAGGATTAAGCCTTGCTATAACAAAAAGAATTCCAGCTTCCAGGGCGAGCTGATTTGATGCGAATCCGGTCTCTTTATTAGGCACATCTGGCTGGGTTAATTGCTCGTTCACCAAAAAAAAAAATCAACGCACAGAAAAATTTCCTTGGTGGCACAGATTAACCTTATTATCTCTCGTATGGATATTGTAGCAATTAAAATGGTGTTGGCATTTTAGCTGGAAATCACATGGCGCGAACACTGTTGTCATTGGTTGCACCACCAGTTCAAATGAAAATCCCTCGCTTCCGTTTCTACATTCTTCTTCCTCTTTCCTTTGGAGTTTATCTACTTCTCCGGATTAGACGTCACGGAAGCCGCAAAACAGCCTGCTTGGTGGCCTCGTCCCGGTTCTTCATAACAGTCACCAGCGGTCACTCCATTGGGTGACTTATACATTGCACATGAATCGAGGACATGGTCTGCGGTTCGACCCCTGCACCACATCGTTCTTAGGTCTGGAAGAAAAGACGGTTACAGTCGTTTTGAATATTATGCCGTTATCAATTTCTCAACGCATGTGCGCCTTGTCAATGTGTTGTTGTTTTTGTTTTTTTTGAATTGATGGCGCTTTGAAATACTAAGGTCATGTGTGCCAAGGTCAATGCGTATAGTGCATGTGTTAAATCCATATTCCAATTTGTTGCGCCAATAGAGTTGACGCAATGCCAAGGTTCATCAGTACGTAACTTCAATGACAGATTCGTACGATGAAGGAAAATCAGCAATTCGAATATTTACAACGCATATGCGCTTCGTTGTGGCTGAAGACCGAATAATGAATCTCAAATGTCTCCCGAATTCGAATTCAATAGTTGGCGCCAAATGTTCTGACGTGCCACGGAAGAAACAACCCCAATTTATTTGATGTACTGTGGCGACGCAGGTACTTTATAACGCGGGAGCCCAGCTTCACTATCAGCTTCACTATCAGTTCACGATTATGGCTCCGTGCTAACTTTGCTGATGTCTTTGAAGTTAACAACGAGAGGGTTGCAGACAATTTTTATATACGGCTGTACGTTTGAGATGCACACACGACATCAATGTGTTCACTGTGCTCTGAATTAGCGCATCAAAACGACAGCTTTTATCTACTCGTTGCCTTAACAAAAACAGTTTCTTTTCCTTATTATATATATACAGTACATCACAGTAAATATCTTTGGGCTAAAATAGGCTAAACCAAATAAAACAGGTCATATGATCATCTTACATTCTGCATTATGTTTCTACCGGAAATGACAATCAACCATATTGCGGGAAAGGCTTCATAAGTGAACAAGCGATAAGGAGACATCATCAAGACACCGAGTTCATGCGGGCATGGCCGACAGGCCGGAATGACCGGTCAAACGTTTAAAAAGTGAGAAAATTCAACCGATTGCGGAAACATGTTGACGTAAGTGGATAGTTCAAAAAAATAAACCGCTGGCACCTCCATTTAGAAAAACGGTAACCGTTTGCTAAAAGAACGGTAACCAGGAAAATACCACAACGGTTTCGTTCCGGTTCCGGTTAATTGGAAAACTAAAAAAACAGTTCGGTTACGGTTCACAAAAATCAAGCGGTAACCGTTCTTTTTCGTTCCGGTTCCGGTTCGGTTCGACACCTCCTTGAACATACCTGAGAGTATCCATTTAACATGACGTTTGTTTTCACTAGGAAGCTATAATTTTTATAGCTACGACCGCATACCACCATCAAGTTGGGTTAGTACGAACACAGATTAGACTTGTTGGCTTGAAAATGCCCAACAATTCCAATAACTACAGGAAAAAGAAACTACCAGCTTCCTTCCTACACTTCTTCTTTATCTTTCCATTGGCTTTTATCTATTTCTTCGATTAAACGTCACGGATGCCTAAGAGCAGCCACTGTTTGGTGGCCTCGTCCAGGTTCGTCAGACCAGTCACCAGCAGTCACTCCATTGGGTGAGTTATGCATTGCACATAAATCAATGAGATGGTCTGCGGTTCGAGTTCGAGTCAGAACAGTGAATTACTCTCCCGAAGACACGAACAATAATCCATCAGGCCAACCAATGAATCGATCATAGCAGTAACCTACCAAATATCGACTTGCGCCACAACCGAGGTCGGGTCGGACGTCCCAATTATTTAAAGCAGTGCCGATGCCGTTTGAGACCCGCATGTCTATTAGACCTATCACCATTACCAGTACCTGCCCGGTACCGATAGACGAGCATATTGTATATTTATTTAAGATGTAAGACGTCAGTTAAGACGCAACGAAGGTAATAATGAATGGCAATTTGCAAGTTTGGATAGATTCAGTTGCTCATTAATATTTGAAAGTGGGTAAATGACACGACAGGAAATCGAGGCGTCGGTAATCCCTACTCGCAAAAGGATATGATTGATCACTTCCTGTTCCAAAACGAACATAATTTGCAGGCTTCAAAGCAACCGTCAGTTTCGTTTGCGCCGAAGTAATAGTCGATTGGCAGTTGACACCATGACTGCTTAGGGAAAGTATGGACCACGAGCGACGATTATATTTTAGGTGGTTCTCAAAAATAGTGAGACTCTCAAATTAACGTTAATCTCGTTGCAAACACCAATTCCGAAACCATGCCGCACCTTCCAAACCATCCAATTGATCATGGATGGCTCAATGTGACTAAAGGGCCAGCTGTTTCCGAAGATTTAAAAAGCTTGTTCTACAGTATGCTTTTTCTTAGTCAGAAGTCTCTGCATTCTTCAGCTTTCCAGGCATTGTATTTTGAAGATGGGATCATGGGCTGTTACTGCTATTATTGGCCATGGCAGAACGTATAGACGCCTCAACTACTAACCTCACCGCTAATGAATGTAGGCACAAAGCTTCGTCGGTAAAACGAATTTCGCTAAGCGACCTCCGACCTCGGACCTTCGAAGCCCATTATATCGCTCAGAAAAATTTTTAATTGCTGCCATGCCCAAAACGTCAATATTAGCAGGAAAAGTAGTGTGGCGGGCCCATCCATAAGCATTTTAAGCCATCATGCTGTATTTTGACTGATGCGTAGCCTACGCTGTAATATGTAATCGACATGGTTTTTTTTTTGACTTCGACTGTTTTAGAGACTAGACTGTCCACCTAACCAAGCATCAGCAACATGTTCAAGAGTGTCATCATGATTTTGGCTCTAGCGTCGGCGGCATATGCATGTGAGAAAGATATTTTGTTGCAGTTGCCCAAACGATGTTGTTAACGTTTATTGTCAGTAGCTTTACCTCATGACGGATCCAGTCTCAGTTATGGAAAATATTCCATCGACCCACCTTGTCTACATTTTGCGACAAAGTAGAACGTTGATATATCTGTTTCTACGATCATGGGTCATTGTTGGTTTACCTTAGAACGGTGCCACTTTAAAGACGTTGCTTCGGGAAACCACGGTTGATCGTGCTCATGGCCAATAATGATACACATTAGCTGTTGGCAATGTCGCCAACGAATCAATGCCTTCTATGCTCGACAATTTCTAATGCAGATCAGCTGCTTCCGAACAGCCGCTCACTCGGCCTGTTCTTCCTGAACACGTCAGCTCATCACTCATCACTGATGAGTAATCACTAATCAGTAAATTAATAATGGGGTAGAAGTGGAAAGTACTGGCCCTAGTCATCTTTCCATGCGACTCCAAATTCCATTATTTTACTTTTGGCTGGTTCCTTCCGATATATTCGACTTTTTTACGAATGTAGCAGGGTGTGGTTAGTACATATGCCTGTTCTTTGACGACTATAGAGATCTGATTCTTACGTGTTGTGCAATAGTACATCTCTTTACGACCCTTACAGATTGTGACGATGATAGACATTGTTGGGATGAATACTGCGACCGAATTTCATATGTGTGTTCCTTGCGGTTGTAAGTAACAATGTTTTTCATTGGTACCCGTACATGCGAACTCCTGTTAGAACTCGTCATTCTAGTCCGAGTTTAGTTTGGGATTAGATTTGAAATTAGACTACTGCAGTACTGATGGATACTGGAGAGGTGTGTTGAAAGTCGTATCTATGGTAGTGATGCAGAAATGCTTCACTGTTTTGGGACGTAGGAGGCTTCACAAAGAGTGTCACACAATTCATTTTTTGGAAACAGAATCGTATTTAGTGGGAAATGCTTTGGCACCGAGTAGGAACGGTCCTGACGCAAGTTGTTATTTACTGTAGTTAATGATAAGGACATATATTCTATCAGCCTTTGCAGAACCACTATCAACTAGCTTCTGAAATGATGATCGCTCGTACCCATTGGTGTATTATTAACATCTGCATCTCAAACTTTTTGCCGGTTTGCTAAATATTACCCCACAATTATAGACTGATCAATAAGACTTGTCATATTTTAGTTCCCGGGAAAATGAAGAATTTCTGTTGGTGATGAACTGAAGAAATGAGTTATTCGCTGTAAATGCACAAACGAAATCACAAGTTCCCTCTCTGTTTCCTTACATATTGATTATGCTAGGATTGGGTGAAGAATAGGGGCCCGCCGGTTAAATTGTGGCGGTTAATGTGATATGATTTTCGGCTTCTCACCTGACAGATGACCGGATACCGATTATCGGAAACGCTGAATATCGTGGTTGATATGTTTGATCAATTTTCGACCAATTTGCGCCAGGCGTTTTTCTGACCTATACCGTTGCCTTCCAGAAATCTGCCCAAAGTGTTCTCCGTCATATCCGCATGAAACCAACTTTAAAACAATGCTTTAAATGTGGGGAACATAAATAAATAAAATATAAATTGGAAACACCAGCAATTCAGGTATTTTAGCTATTTCATTATCAATCACGCCTTTAAACCAAGTCCCTGTTTACCGAGCTGTTAGTCATAATTAACCTAATTATCAGCTAATTGTTATGTGCAAAAGAAACACCTCGTGTATATATCATCGCGTATTGGGGGAGCGGTGTGAGGTCATGTTGTATAGTGATCCGAGAAGCTTCGAAGTATTGACACGTACTGTAAGCCTTGACATAGCGGAGGCTCCCATGAACCTTAATGGTTGAAAAACATCAAAAATCCAAAACAACAACAACTTCCTCATCACATCAAAGAAATGGAATTCAACTCCTTTAAGTACAATCATTGAAAGAACATGCTCCGGAAATGTTGACGTAACTACTTGATGCTCTAACAGACTCTGACATGTGTACAACTATAGTACGTCATCGGGTATGGCCTACAATATCTTTCGGAAGCTGCTGCACACCAGAATTGCAGAGCCATTACTGTACACCTAATAGTTTGCTTACTATCGTTATTTCGATTTCATTTTGCCCTAAATGCTACATAGTTTTTCTTGTGGACAGAGGCAAGTGGCACAATGTGTCTCAACGTCGCAACACGCAGCATGTTTTAGGGCCTACGGATTCTATCGCTGGGACCTTTCTCGCATCTTTGATTGGAGCGACTTATCGATCTTTCAATTGTAAAAAGAACGAACATGAATGATTAAAGATTGGTTAAACGACGTGGCGTAACTTTGCCCCATTATCATCACTATAAATAGTTGCGGCAGCGGGTGTGGCCTAATAGGCCTACTAATTGTTGACACGCCGATGTGTAAACGATTTCACATTTGAAGCTGAACTTTGGGAGTCATGAGTTGCTGGCTGCCAACAGAGAGCAGACACAATATCTGTACGTCTGTATTACTTCGGTATTTCAAATGAAGCATAGGAATGCCATTATATGCGGGCAGCGCTACTCAAAGCAAAAAATATAACAAAACTGCTGTACAAAGCGGTGAGGTACTAAATCGCGATATGATTAGTACCGGTAGGATAACCTTATGATTTTGGTATTGTATCCTGAAGGTGGCGCCTTTCAACCGGTTGCCATCACGGGCATGAATCACATCCCGTCTATTAATTCTGCTTTCGATTCAATTCTGCTTGCTTAATTCACCACTAAAGCGTAGGGCGTAGAGATTGACCAGAGCTTACGCAACTAGATTAGTATATTAGTAGTTACAGGATTGAGCCTGCTATAACAAAGAACCCAGCTTCCAGGAGCGCGAGCTGATTTAATGCGAATCCGGTCTCTTTATTATGCACAACTGGCTAGCATTGCTCGTTCACCAGAAAATAAATCGACGCATTGAAAATTTGCGGTGGTACAGATTAACCCTATTATCTCTCGTATGGATATTGTAGCAATTAAAATGCTGTTGGCATTTTAGCTGGAAATCACATGGCGCGAACACTGTTGTCATTGGTTGCACCACCAGTTCAAATGAAAATCCCTCGCTTCCCTTTCTACATTCTTTCTTCATCTTTCCTTTGATTTTATCTATTTCTCCGGATTGATCAATGGAAGCCGCATAACAAGCCTGTTTGGTGGTCTTCGTCCCGGTTCTTCAGAACAGTCATCAGCGGTCACTCCATTGGGTGACTTATACATTGCACATGAATCGAGGACATGGTCTGTGTGTCTGACCCTCTGCACCACATCATCATCGTTCTTAGGGTCTGGAAGAAAAGACGGTTACAGTCGTTTTGAATATTATGCCGTTATCAATTCAACGCATGCGCTATGTCAATGTGTTGTTGTTTTTGTCATTTTTGAATTGATGGCGCTTTGAAACTATGTCAATTTCTAATCCCGTTGATTCAATTTGCTTGTTTAATCACCACGTAGCGGTGGGCGTAGAGATTGGACTAGAGCTTACGCAACTAGATTAGTATATTAGTAGTTGCTATGATTGAGCCTCTTGCTATAACAAAAGAACTCCAGCTTCCAGAGCGAGCTGATTTGATGCGGAATCCGGTCTCTTTATTATGCACAACTGGCTGGGTTAATTGCTCGTTCACCGAAAATAAATCGACGCACAGAAAAATTTCCGGTGGCACATGATTAACCTTATTATCTCTCGTATGGATATTGTAGCAATTAAAATGGTGTTGGCATTTTAGCTGGAAATCATATGGCGCGAACATTGCTGTCATTGGTTGCACCACCAGTTCAAATGAAAATCCCTCGCTTCCCTTTCACATTCTCTTTCTCTTCATCTTTCCCTTTGACATTATATATTTCTGGATTAGACGTCACGGAAGCCGCAAACAGCCTGTTTGCGGCCTCGTCCCGGTTCTTCATAACAGTCACCAGCGGTCACCCATTGGGTGACTTATACATTGCACATGAATCGAGTGACATGGTTCGGTGGTTCGACCCTCTGCACCCACATCGTTCTTAGGTCTGGAAGAAAGACGGTTACAGTCGTTTTGAATATTATGTCGTTATCGCCTCAACGCATGCGCCATGTCACGTGTTGTTGAGCTTTTGTCATTTTGAATTGATGGCGCTCGTAGAAATACTAAGGTCATGTGCCAAGGTCAATGCGTATAGTGCATGTTAAACCCATATTCTAATTTGTTATGCCAATAGAGTTGACACAATGCCATGGTTCATCAGCAATGTAATCTCTCAATGCCAGATTCGTACGATGAAGGAATATCAGCAATTGAATATTTACAACGCATATGCGCTTCGTTGTGACGGAAGACCGAATAATGAATCTCAAATGTTCTCCCGAATTGAATTCAATAGTTGGTGCCAGTCGTTCTGACGTGCCACGGAAGAACAACCCAATTTATTTGATGTACCGTGGCGACGCAGGTACTTTATAACGCGGGATTCAGCTTCACCTTATCAGTTTCACTCATCAGTTTCATCGATTATGGTCTGTGCCATCCCTTTGTTGGCTGCCTTTTGAAGTTAACAACGAGAGGGTTGCAGACAATTTATATACGCCACGTTTGAAATGCACACACGACATCAGCGTGGTTCACTGTGCTCTGAATTAGCGCATCAAAACGACAGCTTTATCTACTCGCCGTAACAAAAACAGTTTCTTTTCCTTATTATATATATGTTGTGCAACATTACAGTAAATATCTTTGCTAAAATAGGCTAAACCAAATAAAACAGGTCATTTCATCATCTTACATTCTGGCATTATGCTTCTACCGGAAATGACAATCAACCATATTGCGGTAAAGGCTGCATAAGTGAACAAGCGATAAGGAGACATCATCAAGACACCGACCATGTGGGCATGGCCGACAGGCCTGGAATTGACCGGTCAAACGTTTTAAAGAGTGAGATACTTAACCGGATTGCGGAACATGTTGATGTTAGCGGATAAATCAAAATTAAACCGCTGGCACCTCCACAGAAAAACGGTAACTGTTTGTTAAAAGAGCGTAACTGCGGAAAATGCCACAACGGTTTCGTTCCGGTTCTGGTTCATTGAAAAATTACAAAACGGTTCGGTTACGGTTTCGGTTCACAAAAATCAAGCGGTAAACTGTTCTTTTTGTCCTGGTTCCGGTTCGGTCTCGACACCCTGCTTGTGATACCTGAGAGTGGCCAGTGAACATGACGTTTCCTGTTTTCACTAGAAGTTATAATTTTATAGCTACGACCGCATACCATCAAGTTGGGTTAGTACGAACACAGATTAGACTTGTTGGCTTGAAAATGCCCAACAATTTACACTACAGGGAAAATGATACTACCTAGCTTCCCTTCCTACATTCTTTCTTTATCTTTCCATTGGCTTTTATCTATTTCTTCGGATTAAACGTCACGGGATGCCTGGCAGCAGCCACTCGTTTGTTGGCCTGTCTATGTTCGTCAGGACTAGTCACCAGCAGTCACCCATTGGGTGACGTATAAATTGCACATCAATCGATGAGATGCCCTGTGTTTGAGATAGTGTCAGAACAGTGAATTACTTCCCGAAGACACGAACAATAATCCATCAGGCCAACCAATGAATCGATCATAGCAGTAACCTACCAAATATCGACTTGCGCCACAACCGAGGTCGGGTCGGACGTCCCAATTATTTAAAGCAGTGCCGATGCCGTTTGAGACCCGCATGTCTATTAGACCTATCATCATTACCAGTACCTTCCCGGTACCGATATATATATTGTATATTTATTCTAAGATGTAAGACGTCAGTTAAGACGCAACGAAGGTAATAATGAAATGACAATTGGGTAAGTTTGATAGATTCAGTTGCTCATTAATATTTGGAAAGTGGGTAAATGACACGACAGGAAATCGAGGTCGGTAATCCCGAATGGCAAAAGGATATGATTGATCACTTCCTGTTCCAAACGAACATAATTTGCAGGCTTCAAAGCAACCGTCAGTTTCGCTTGCGCCGAAGTAATAGTCGATTGCAAGCTGACACCATGACTGCTTAGGGGAAATTATGGACCACGAGCGACGATTATATTTAGGTGGTTCTCAAAATAGTGAGACTTCAAATTAACGTTAATCTCGTTGCAAACACCAATTCCGAAACCATGCCGCACCTTCCAAACCATCCAATTGATCATGATGGCTCAATGTGACTAAAGGGCCCGCTGAAGTTGTTTCCGAAGATTTAAAAGCTTGTTCTCTACGTTATGCTTTTTCTTAGTCAGGAAGTCTCTGTGGCTCAGCTTTCCAGGCATTGTATTTTGAAGATAGGATCATGGGCTGTTACTGGCATTATTGGCCATGGCAGAACGTATAGACGCCTCAACTACTAACCTCACCGCTAATGAATGTAGGCAATGTAAAGTCGTCGGTAAAACGAATTTCGCTAAGCGACCTCCGACTCGTAACTCGAAGCCCCGTATATCGCTCAGGAAAAAATTTTAATTGCTGCCATGCCCAAAACGTCAATATTAGCAGGAAAAGTAGTGGCAGGCCCATCCATAAGCATTTTAAGCCATCATGCTGTATTTTGACTGATGCGGCCTACGCTGTAATATGTAACGACATCTGGTTTTCTTTGACTTCGACTGTTTTAGAGACTAGACTGTCCACCTAACCAAGCATCAGCAACATGTTCAAGAGTGTCATCATGATTTTGGCTCTAGCGTCGGCGGCATATGCATGAGAAAGATGTTTTGTTGCAGTTGCCCAAACGATGTTGTTAACGTTTATTGTCAGTAGCTTTACCTCATGACGGATCCCAGTCTCAGTTATGGAAAATATTCCATCGACCCACCCTGTCTGCAATTTGCGACAAGTAGACTGATGATATATCTGTTTCTACGATCATGGGTCATTGTGATTACCTTCGATCGGGGCCACTTTATAGACGTTGCTTCGGCAACCCCGGTTCATCGTGCTCATGACGTAATAATGATACACCTTAGCTGTTGGTGCAATTTCACCAACGAAACAATGCCTTCATGTTCGACAATTTCTACTGCAGGTCAGCTGCTTCTAACAGCCGGTCACTCGGCCTGTTCTTCCTGAACACGTCTGCTCATCACTCATCACTGATGAGTAATCACTAATCAGTAAATCAATAATTGGGGTAGAAGTGGGAAAGTACTGTCCCTAGTCATCTTTCATGCGACTCCAATATTCATTATTTTACTTCGGCTGGTTCCTTCCGATATATTCGACTTTTACGAATGGTAGCAGGGTGTGCGCTACAGTCCATATGCCTGTTCTTTGACGACTATAGAGATATGATTCTTATGTGTTGTGCAGTAATAGTACATCTCACTACCACCCTTACAGATTGTGACAATGAAAGCCAATGCGGGAATGAATGCTGCGACCAAATTTCTCATATGTGTGTTCCCTGCGGTTGTAAGTAACAATGTTTTTCATTGGTACCCGTACATGCAAACCCTGTTAGGACTCGTCCTTCTAGTCCGAGTTGAGTTTGGTTAAAATTGAAATTGTGACTACTGCAGTACCGATGGTTAAGGGAGAGGCGTGTGGAAAGTCGTATCTATGGTAGTGATGCAGAAATGCTTCACCATTTCGGGGACGTAGGAGGCTTCACAAAGTAGTGCGTCGCCACACCGTGTTTGAAACAGAATCGCATTTTGCGGGAAATTGCCGGCACCGAGTAGGAACGGTCCGACCCAAGTTGTTATCTACTCTTGTTATTGATATGACATATATTCTATCTGCCTTTGAAGAACCACTATCAACTAGTTTGAAATGATGATCGCTGCTACCATTGGTGTATTATTGACACTACGATCCCAACTTTTTCGCCGGTTTGCTAAATATTACCCTACAAATATAGACTGACTAACAGACTTGTCATATTTTTAGCTCCCGGAAAATGAAGAATTTCGTGGGTGATGAACTGAAGAAATGAGTTATTCGCTGTAAATGCAATAAACGAAATCACAAGTTCCCTCTATTTCTTTACATATTGATTATGCTAGGATTGGGTGAAGCAATAGGGGCCCAGCCGGCTAAATTGTGCCGGTTAATGTGATATGATTTTCGGCTTCCTCACCTGACCAGATGACCGATACCGATTATCGGAAAATCATGAATATCGTGGTCGATATGTTTATCGAATTTTTCGACCAATTTGCGTGCCAGGCGTTTTTCTGACCTATACCGTTGCCTTCCAGAAATCTGCCCAAAGTGTTCTCCCGTCATATCCGCATGAAACCAACTTTAAAACAATGCTTTAAAATGTGGGGAACATAAATAAATAAAATAAATTGGAAACAATTGTGCAATTCAGGCATTTTAGCTATTTCATTATCGACCACGCCTTAAACCAAGTCCCCGTTTACCGAGCTGTTAGTCATAATTAACCTAATTATCAGCTAATTGTTATGTGCAAAAGAAACACCGTGTATATATCATCGCGTATTGGGGAGCAGTGAGTGTCATGGTTGTGATAGTGGAGAAGCCTGAAGTATTGACACGTGTACTGTAAGCCTTGACATAGCGGAGGTCTGTGACCTTAATGGTTGAAAAACATCAAAAATCCAAAACAACAACAACTTCCTCATCACATCAAGAAATGGATTCAACTCCTTTAAGTACAGCTACTGAAAGAACACGGAAATGTTGACGTAACTAACTGATGCTCTAACAGACTCTTCGACATGTGTACAACTATGGCATTGCCTATCAGGTATGGGCCTACACAATATTCTTTCGGAGCCAAGCTGCACACTATGAATTTAGAGACATTACTGTACACCCTAATAGCTTCAGCTACCATCGTTATTTTGATTTCAAATGCTATTTTCTTAGACAGAGGTGCGGTACAATGTGTCTCACACCGTCGCAACACACCAGCATGTTTTTTAGGCCTACCCGGATTCCCTATCGCTGGGACCTTTTCGCATCTTGATTGAGCGACTTATCGCATCTTTTCAGTGTAAAGAACGGAACAGTGATTGAAATGGTTAAACGTGACGTGGCGTAACTTTGCCCCATTATCATCACTATAAATAGTTGCGGCAGCGGGTGCCTAATAGGCCTACTAATTTTTTGACACGCCGATGTAACGATTTACATTGAAGGAACTTCTGGGGAGTCATGAGTTGCTGGCTGCATAATGAGAGCAGACAATAAATATCTGTACGTTCGTATTACTTCCGGGTATTTCAAATGAAGCATAGAATGCCATATGCGGGCAGCGCTACTCAAAGCAAAAAATACGTAACGCAACCGCATGTACAAAGCGGGTAGGTGTACTAAACCTGCCGAGCATTAGTACCGGTAGAGGAATCTTTGCGATTTGGTATTGTATCCTGAAGGTGTGGCGTGTTTTCAACCTGGCTGTTATCATGGCATAATTCCATGCATCCTGTCTATTTAATTCTGTTTTTCGATTCAATTTGCTTGTTTAATCACCACGAAGCGTAGGGCGTAGAGATTGACTAGCTTACGCAACTAGATTAGTATATTAGTAGTTACAGGATTGAGCCTTGCTATAACAAAAAGAATTCAAGCTTCCAGGGCGAGCTGATTTGATGCGAATCCGGTCTCTTTATTATGCACAACTGGCTGGGTTTAATTGCTCGTTCACCAGAAAAAATAAATCAACGCACAGAAAAAATTTCCTTGGTGGTACAGATTAACCTTGTATATCTCGTATGGATATTGTAGCAATTAAAATGCTGTTGGCATTTTTAGCTGGAAATCACATGGCGCGAACACTGTTGTCATTGGTTGCACCACCAGTTCAAATGAAAATCCTCGCCCCCTTTCTACATTCTTCTTCATCTTTCCCTTGGTTTTATCTATTTCTCCGGATTAGACGTCACGGAAGCCGCATAACAGCCTGTTTGGTGGCCTCGTCCCGTTCTTCAGAACAGTCATCAGCGGTCACTCCATTGGGTGACTTATACATTGCACATGAATCGAGGACATGGTCTGCGGTTCGACCCTCTGCACCACATCGTTCTTAGGTCTGGAAGAAAAGACGGTTACAGTCGTTTTGAATATTATGCCGTTATCACTTCTCAACGCATGTGCGCTAAATGTCAATGTGTTGTTGTTTTTTTTTCATTTTGAATTGATGGCGCTTTGAAATACTAAGGTCAATTTAATCCTGCTTTTTGATTCAATTGCTTGTTTAATCACCACGTAGCGTAGGGCGTAGAGATTGACTAGAGCTTACGCAAACTAGATTAGTATATTAGTAGTTACAGGATTGAGCCTTGCTATAACAAAAGAACTCCAGCTTCCAGAGCGAGCTGATTTGATGCGAACTGGTCTCTTTATTATGCACAACTGGCTGGGTTAATTGCTCGTTCACTAGAAAAATAAATCGACGCACAGAAAAATTTCTTGGTGGCACAGATTAACCTTATTATCTCTCGTATGGACATTGTAGCAATTAAAATGGTGTTGGCATTTTAGCTGGAAATCATATGGCGCGAACACTGTTGTCATTATTGCACCACCAGTTCAAATGAAAATCCTCGCTTCCCCTTTCTACATTCTTCTTCATCTTTCCTTTGGATATTATATATTTCTCTGGATTAGACGTCACGGAAAGCCGCAAACAGCCTGTTTGGTGGCCTCGTCCCGGTTCTTCATAACAGTCACCAGCGGTCACTCCATTGGGTGACTTATACATTGCACATGAATCGAGGACATGGTCTGTGGTTCGACCCTCTGCACCACATCGTTCTTAGGTCTGGAAGAAAGACGGTTACAGTCGTTTTGAATATTATGCCGTTATCAAGTTCTCAACGCATGTGCGCCATGTCAATGTGTTGTTGTTTTTGTCTTTGAATTGATGGCGCTTTGAAATACTAAGGTCATGTGTGCCAAGGTCAATGCGCGTATAGTGCGTGTGTTAAACCCATATTTCTAATTTGTTATGCCAATAGAGTTGACACAATGCCATGGTTCATCAGTACGTAACTTCAATGCCAGATTCGTACGATGAAGGAATATCAGCAATTGAATATTTACAACGCATATGCGCTTCGTTGTGACGGAAGACCGAATAATGAATCTCAAATGTCTCCCCGAATTGAATTCAATAGTTGGCGCCAAATGTTCTGACGTGCCACGGAAGAAACAACCCCAATTTATTTGATGTACTGTGGCGACGCAGGTACTTTATAACGGAGCCAGCTTCACTATCAGCTTCACCTATCAGTTTCATCGATTATGGCTCCAGTGCTAACTTTGCTGATGTCTTTGAAGTTAACAACGAGAGGGTTGCAGACAATTTTTATATACGGTTGTACGTTTGAAATGCACACACGACATCAATGTGTTCACTGTGCTCTGAATTAGCGCATCAAAACGACAGCTTTTATCTACTCGTTGCCGTAACAAAAACAGTTTCTTTCCTTATTATATATATACAGTACATTACAGTAAATATCTTTGGGCTAAAATAGGCTAAACCAAATAAAACAGGTCATTTCATCATCTTACATTCTGCATTATGCTTCTACCGGAAATGACAATCAACCATATTGCGGTAAAGGCTGCATAAGTGAACAAGCGATAAGAGACATCATCAAGACACCGAGTTCATGCGGGCATGGCCGACAGGCCGGAATTGGACCGGTCAAACGTTTTAAAGAGTGAGATAATTTAACCGATTGCGGAAACATGTTGATGTTAGTGGATAGTTCAAAATTAACCGCTGGCACCTCCATGTAGAAAAACGGTAACCGTTTGCTAAAAGAGCGTAACCAGGAAAATGCCACAACGGTTTCCGTTCCGGTTCTGGTTCATTGAAAATTACAAAAACGGTTCGGTTACGGTTTCGGTCACAAAAATCAAGCGGTAACCGTTCTTTTTCGTTCCGGTTCCGGTTCGGTTCGACACCCTGCTTGTGATACCTGAGAGTGGCCATTTAACATGACGTTTCCGTTTTCACTAGGAAGCTATAATTTTTATAGCTACGACCGCATACCATCAAGTTGGGTTAGTACGAACACAGATTAGACTTGTTGGCTTGAAAATGCCCAACAATTTACACTACAGGGAAACGATACTACCAGCTTCCCTTCCTACATCTTCTTCTTTATCTTTCCATTGGCTTTTATCTATTTCTTCGGATTAAACGTCACGGATGCCTAAGAGCAGCCACTGTTTGTTGGCCTCGTCTATGTTCGTCAGACAGTCACCAGCAGTCACTCCATTGGGTGACGTATAAATTGCACATCAATCGATGAGATGCCCTGCGGTTTGAGATAGTGTCAGAACAGTGAATTACTCTCCCGAAGACACGAACAATAATCCATCAGGCCAACCAATGAATCGATCATAGCAGTAACCTACCAAATATCGACTTGCGCCACAACCGAGGTCGGGTCGGACGTCCCAATTATTTAAAGCAGTGCCGATGCCGTTTGAGACCCGCATGTCTATTAGACCTATCACCATTACCAGTACCTGCCCGGTACCGATAGACGAGCATATTGTATATTTATTTAAGATGTAAGACGTCAGTTAAGACGCAACGAAGGTAATAATGAATGGCAATTTGCAAGTTTGGATAGATTCAGTTGCTCATTAATATTTGAAAGTGGGTAAATGACACGACAGGAAATCGAGGCGTCGGTAATCCCTACTCGCAAAAGGATATGATTGATCACTTCCTGTTCCAAAACGAACATAATTTGCAGGCTTCAAAGCAACCGTCAGTTTCGTTTGCGCCGAAGTAATAGTCGATTGGCAGTTGACACCATGACTGCTTAGGGAAAGTATGGACCACGAGCGACGATTATATTTTAGGTGGTTCTCAAAAATAGTGAGACTCTCAAATTAACGTTAATCTCGTTGCAAACACCAATTCCGAAACCATGCCGCACCTTCCAAACCATCCAATTGATCATGGATGGCTCAATGTGACTAAAGGGCCAGCTGTTTCCGAAGATTTAAAAAGCTTGTTCTACAGTATGCTTTTTCTTAGTCAGAAGTCTCTGCATTCTTCAGCTTTCCAGGCATTGTATTTTGAAGATGGGATCATGGGCTGTTACTGCTATTATTGGCCATGGCAGAACGTATAGACGCCTCAACTACTAACCTCACCGCTAATGAATGTAGGCACAAAGCTTCGTCGGTAAAACGAATTTCGCTAAGCGACCTCCGACCTCGGACCTTCGAAGCCCATTATATCGCTCAGAAAAATTTTTAATTGCTGCCATGCCCAAAACGTCAATATTAGCAGGAAAAGTAGTGTGGCGGGCCCATCCATAAGCATTTTAAGCCATCATGCTGTATTTTGACTGATGCGTAGCCTACGCTGTAATATGTAATCGACATGGTTTTTTTTTTGACTTCGACTGTTTTAGAGACTAGACTGTCCACCTAACCAAGCATCAGCAACATGTTCAAGAGTGTCATCATGATTTTGGCTCTAGCGTCGGCGGCATATGCATGTGAGAAAGATATTTTGTTGCAGTTGCCCAAACGATGTTGTTAACGTTTATTGTCAGTAGCTTTACCTCATGACGGATCCAGTCTCAGTTATGGAAAATATTCCATCGACCCACCTTGTCTACATTTTGCGACAAAGTAGAACGTTGATATATCTGTTTCTACGATCATGGGTCATTGTTGGTTTACCTTAGAACGGTGCCACTTTAAAGACGTTGCTTCGGGAAACCACGGTTGATCGTGCTCATGGCCAATAATGATACACATTAGCTGTTGGCAATGTCGCCAACGAATCAATGCCTTCTATGCTCGACAATTTCTAATGCAGATCAGCTGCTTCCGAACAGCCGCTCACTCGGCCTGTTCTTCCTGAACACGTCAGCTCATCACTCATCACTGATGAGTAATCACTAATCAGTAAATTAATAATGGGGTAGAAGTGGAAAGTACTGGCCCTAGTCATCTTTCCATGCGACTCCAAATTCCATTATTTTACTTTTGGCTGGTTCCTTCCGATATATTCGACTTTTTTACGAATGTAGCAGGGTGTGGTTAGTACATATGCCTGTTCTTTGACGACTATAGAGATCTGATTCTTACGTGTTGTGCAATAGTACATCTCTTTACGACCCTTACAGATTGTGACGATGATAGACATTGTTGGGATGAATACTGCGACCGAATTTCATATGTGTGTTCCTTGCGGTTGTAAGTAACAATGTTTTTCATTGGTACCCGTACATGCGAACTCCTGTTAGAACTCGTCATTCTAGTCCGAGTTTAGTTTGGGATTAGATTTGAAATTAGACTACTGCAGTACTGATGGATACTGGAGAGGTGTGTTGAAAGTCGTATCTATGGTAGTGATGCAGAAATGCTTCACTGTTTTGGGACGTAGGAGGCTTCACAAAGAGTGTCACACAATTCATTTTTTGGAAACAGAATCGTATTTAGTGGGAAATGCTTTGGCACCGAGTAGGAACGGTCCTGACGCAAGTTGTTATTTACTGTAGTTAATGATAAGGACATATATTCTATCAGCCTTTGCAGAACCACTATCAACTAGCTTCTGAAATGATGATCGCTCGTACCCATTGGTGTATTATTAACATCTGCATCTCAAACTTTTTGCCGGTTTGCTAAATATTACCCCACAATTATAGACTGATCAATAAGACTTGTCATATTTTAGTTCCCGGGAAAATGAAGAATTTCTGTTGGTGATGAACTGAAGAAATGAGTTATTCGCTGTAAATGCACAAACGAAATCACAAGTTCCCTCTCTGTTTCCTTACATATTGATTATGCTAGGATTGGGTGAAGAATAGGGGCCCGCCGGTTAAATTGTGGCGGTTAATGTGATATGATTTTCGGCTTCTCACCTGACAGATGACCGGATACCGATTATCGGAAACGCTGAATATCGTGGTTGATATGTTTGATCAATTTTCGACCAATTTGCGCCAGGCGTTTTTCTGACCTATACCGTTGCCTTCCAGAAATCTGCCCAAAGTGTTCTCCGTCATATCCGCATGAAACCAACTTTAAAACAATGCTTTAAATGTGGGGAACATAAATAAATAAAATATAAATTGGAAACACCAGCAATTCAGGTATTTTAGCTATTTCATTATCAATCACGCCTTTAAACCAAGTCCCTGTTTACCGAGCTGTTAGTCATAATTAACCTAATTATCAGCTAATTGTTATGTGCAAAAGAAACACCTCGTGTATATATCATCGCGTATTGGGGGAGCGGTGTGAGGTCATGTTGTATAGTGATCCGAGAAGCTTCGAAGTATTGACACGTACTGTAAGCCTTGACATAGCGGAGGCTCCCATGAACCTTAATGGTTGAAAAACATCAAAAATCCAAAACAACAACAACTTCCTCATCACATCAAAGAAATGGAATTCAACTCCTTTAAGTACAATCATTGAAAGAACATGCTCCGGAAATGTTGACGTAACTACTTGATGCTCTAACAGACTCTGACATGTGTACAACTATAGTACGTCATCGGGTATGGCCTACAATATCTTTCGGAAGCTGCTGCACACCAGAATTGCAGAGCCATTACTGTACACCTAATAGTTTGCTTACTATCGTTATTTCGATTTCATTTTGCCCTAAATGCTACATAGTTTTTCTTGTGGACAGAGGCAAGTGGCACAATGTGTCTCAACGTCGCAACACGCAGCATGTTTTAGGGCCTACGGATTCTATCGCTGGGACCTTTCTCGCATCTTTGATTGGAGCGACTTATCGATCTTTCAATTGTAAAAAGAACGAACATGAATGATTAAAGATTGGTTAAACGACGTGGCGTAACTTTGCCCCATTATCATCACTATAAATAGTTGCGGCAGCGGGTGTGGCCTAATAGGCCTACTAATTGTTGACACGCCGATGTGTAAACGATTTCACATTTGAAGCTGAACTTTGGGAGTCATGAGTTGCTGGCTGCCAACAGAGAGCAGACACAATATCTGTACGTCTGTATTACTTCGGTATTTCAAATGAAGCATAGGAATGCCATTATATGCGGGCAGCGCTACTCAAAGCAAAAAATATAACAAAACTGCTGTACAAAGCGGTGAGGTACTAAATCGCGATATGATTAGTACCGGTAGGATAACCTTATGATTTTGGTATTGTATCCTGAAGGTGGCGCCTTTCAACCGGTTGCCATCACGGGCATGAATCACATCCCGTCTATTAATTCTGCTTTCGATTCAATTCTGCTTGCTTAATTCACCACTAAAGCGTAGGGCGTAGAGATTGACCAGAGCTTACGCAACTAGATTAGTATATTAGTAGTTACAGGATTGAGCCTGCTATAACAAAGAACCCAGCTTCCAGGAGCGCGAGCTGATTTAATGCGAATCCGGTCTCTTTATTATGCACAACTGGCTAGCATTGCTCGTTCACCAGAAAATAAATCGACGCATTGAAAATTTGCGGTGGTACAGATTAACCCTATTATCTCTCGTATGGATATTGTAGCAATTAAAATGCTGTTGGCATTTTAGCTGGAAATCACATGGCGCGAACACTGTTGTCATTGGTTGCACCACCAGTTCAAATGAAAATCCCTCGCTTCCCTTTCTACATTCTTTCTTCATCTTTCCTTTGATTTTATCTATTTCTCCGGATTGATCAATGGAAGCCGCATAACAAGCCTGTTTGGTGGTCTTCGTCCCGGTTCTTCAGAACAGTCATCAGCGGTCACTCCATTGGGTGACTTATACATTGCACATGAATCGAGGACATGGTCTGTGTGTCTGACCCTCTGCACCACATCATCATCGTTCTTAGGGTCTGGAAGAAAAGACGGTTACAGTCGTTTTGAATATTATGCCGTTATCAATTCAACGCATGCGCTATGTCAATGTGTTGTTGTTTTTGTCATTTTTGAATTGATGGCGCTTTGAAACTATGTCAATTTCTAATCCCGTTGATTCAATTTGCTTGTTTAATCACCACGTAGCGGTGGGCGTAGAGATTGGACTAGAGCTTACGCAACTAGATTAGTATATTAGTAGTTGCTATGATTGAGCCTCTTGCTATAACAAAAGAACTCCAGCTTCCAGAGCGAGCTGATTTGATGCGGAATCCGGTCTCTTTATTATGCACAACTGGCTGGGTTAATTGCTCGTTCACCGAAAATAAATCGACGCACAGAAAAATTTCCGGTGGCACATGATTAACCTTATTATCTCTCGTATGGATATTGTAGCAATTAAAATGGTGTTGGCATTTTAGCTGGAAATCATATGGCGCGAACATTGCTGTCATTGGTTGCACCACCAGTTCAAATGAAAATCCCTCGCTTCCCTTTCACATTCTCTTTCTCTTCATCTTTCCCTTTGAGATATTATCTATTTCGATTAGACGTCACGGAAGCCGCATAACAGCCTGTTTGGTGGCCTCGTCCCGGTTCTTCAGAACAGTCACCAGCGGTCACTCCATTGGGTGACTTATACATTGCACATGAATCGAGGACATGGTCTGCGGTTCGACCCTCTGCACCACATCGTTCTTAGGTCTGGAAGAAAAGACGGTTACAGTCGTTTTGAATATTATGCCGTTATCAATTTCTCAACGCATGTGCGCCATGTCAATGTGTTGTTGTTTTTGTCATTTTTGAATTGATGGCGCTTTGAAATACTAAGGCATGTGTGCCAAGGTCAATGCGTATAGTGCATGTGTTAAATCCATATTCCAATTTGTTGCGCCAATAGAGTTGACGCAATGCCATGGTTCATCAGTACGTAACTTCAATGACAGATTCGTACGATGAAGGAAAATCAGCAATTCGAATATTTACAACGCATATGCGCTTCGTTGTGGCTGAAGACCGAATAATGAATCTCAAATGTCTCCCGAATTCGAATTCAATAGTTGGCGCCAAATGTTCTGACGTGCCACGGAAGAAACAACCCCAATTTATTTGATGTACTGTGGCGACGCAGGTACTTTATAACGCGGGAGCCCAGCTTCACTATCAGCTTCACTATCAGTTTCACGATTATGGCTCCGTGCTAACTTTGCTGATGTCTTTGAAGTTAACAACGAGAGGGTTGCAGACAATTTTTATATACGGCTGTACGTTTGAGATGCACACACGACATCAATGTGTTCACTGTGCTCTGAATTAGCGCATCAAAACGACAGCTTTTATCTACTCGGTGCCTTAACAAAAACAGTTTCTTTTCCTTATTATATATATACAGTACATCACAGTAAATATCTTTAAGTTAAAATAGGCTAAAAGCAATAAAACAGGTCATACAATCATCTTACATTCTGCATTATGTTTCTACCGGAAATGACATTCAACCATATTGCGGGAAATGCTTCATAAGTGAACAAGCGATAAGGAGACATCATCAAGACACCGAGTTCATGCGGGCATGGCCGACAGCGCAATTGACCGGTCAAACGTTTTAAAGAGTGAGATAATTCAACCGATTGCGGAAACATGTTGATGTATGTGGATAGTTCAAAAAAATAAACCGCTGGCACCTCCATTTAGAAAAACGGTAACCGTTTGCTAAAAGAGCGGTAACCAGGAAAATGCCACAACGGTTTCGTTCCGGTTCCGGTTAATTGGAAAATTAAAAAAACGGTTCGGTTACGGTTTCGGTTCACAAAAATCAAGCGGTAACCGTTCTTTTTCGTTCCGGTTCCGGTTCGGTTCGACACCCTGCTTGTGATACCTGAGAGTGGCCAGTGAACATGACGTTTGTTTTCACTAGGAAGCTATAATTTTTATAGCTACGACCGCATACCATCAAGTTGGGTTAGTACGAACACAGATTAGACTTGTTGGCTTGAAAATGCCCAACAATTTACACTACAGGAAAATGATACTACCTAGCTTCCCTTCCTACATTCTTCTTTATCTTTCCATTGGCTTTTATCTATTTCTTCGATTAAACGTCACGGATGCCTAAGAGCAGCCACTGTTTGTTGGCCTCGTCCATGTTCGTCAGACCAGTCACCAGCAGTCACTCCATTGGGTGACTTATAAATTGCACATAAATCAATGAGATGCCCTGCGGTTCGAGATCAGTGTCAGAACAGTGAATTACTTCCCGAAGACACGAACAATAATCCATCAGGCCAACCAATGAATCGATCATAGCAGTAACCTACCAAATATCGACTTGCGCCACAACCGAGGTCGGGTCGGACGTCCCAATTATTTAAAGCAGTGCCGATGCCGTTTGAGACCCGCATGTCTATTAGACCTATCATCATTACCAGTACCTTCCCGGTACCGATATATATATTGTATATTTATTCTAAGATGTAAGACGTCAGTTAAGACGCAACGAAGGTAATAATGAAATGACAATTGGGTAAGTTTGATAGATTCAGTTGCTCATTAATATTTGGAAAGTGGGTAAATGACACGACAGGAAATCGAGGTCGGTAATCCCGAATGGCAAAAGGATATGATTGATCACTTCCTGTTCCAAACGAACATAATTTGCAGGCTTCAAAGCAACCGTCAGTTTCGCTTGCGCCGAAGTAATAGTCGATTGCAAGCTGACACCATGACTGCTTAGGGGAAATTATGGACCACGAGCGACGATTATATTTAGGTGGTTCTCAAAATAGTGAGACTTCAAATTAACGTTAATCTCGTTGCAAACACCAATTCCGAAACCATGCCGCACCTTCCAAACCATCCAATTGATCATGATGGCTCAATGTGACTAAAGGGCCCGCTGAAGTTGTTTCCGAAGATTTAAAAGCTTGTTCTCTACGTTATGCTTTTTCTTAGTCAGGAAGTCTCTGTGGCTCAGCTTTCCAGGCATTGTATTTTGAAGATAGGATCATGGGCTGTTACTGGCATTATTGGCCATGGCAGAACGTATAGACGCCTCAACTACTAACCTCACCGCTAATGAATGTAGGCAATGTAAAGTCGTCGGTAAAACGAATTTCGCTAAGCGACCTCCGACTCGTAACTCGAAGCCCCGTATATCGCTCAGGAAAAAATTTTAATTGCTGCCATGCCCAAAACGTCAATATTAGCAGGAAAAGTAGTGGCAGGCCCATCCATAAGCATTTTAAGCCATCATGCTGTATTTTGACTGATGCGGCCTACGCTGTAATATGTAACGACATCTGGTTTTCTTTGACTTCGACTGTTTTAGAGACTAGACTGTCCACCTAACCAAGCATCAGCAACATGTTCAAGAGTGTCATCATGATTTTGGCTCTAGCGTCGGCGGCATATGCATGAGAAAGATGTTTTGTTGCAGTTGCCCAAACGATGTTGTTAACGTTTATTGTCAGTAGCTTTACCTCATGACGGATCCCAGTCTCAGTTATGGAAAATATTCCATCGACCCACCCTGTCTGCAATTTGCGACAAGTAGACTGATGATATATCTGTTTCTACGATCATGGGTCATTGTGATTACCTTCGATCGGGGCCACTTTATAGACGTTGCTTCGGCAACCCCGGTTCATCGTGCTCATGACGTAATAATGATACACCTTAGCTGTTGGTGCAATTTCACCAACGAAACAATGCCTTCATGTTCGACAATTTCTACTGCAGGTCAGCTGCTTCTAACAGCCGGTCACTCGGCCTGTTCTTCCTGAACACGTCTGCTCATCACTCATCACTGATGAGTAATCACTAATCAGTAAATCAATAATTGGGGTAGAAGTGGGAAAGTACTGTCCCTAGTCATCTTTCATGCGACTCCAATATTCATTATTTTACTTCGGCTGGTTCCTTCCGATATATTCGACTTTTACGAATGGTAGCAGGGTGTGCGCTACAGTCCATATGCCTGTTCTTTGACGACTATAGAGATATGATTCTTATGTGTTGTGCAGTAATAGTACATCTCACTACCACCCTTACAGATTGTGACAATGAAAGCCAATGCGGGAATGAATGCTGCGACCAAATTTCTCATATGTGTGTTCCCTGCGGTTGTAAGTAACAATGTTTTTCATTGGTACCCGTACATGCAAACCCTGTTAGGACTCGTCCTTCTAGTCCGAGTTGAGTTTGGTTAAAATTGAAATTGTGACTACTGCAGTACCGATGGTTAAGGGAGAGGCGTGTGGAAAGTCGTATCTATGGTAGTGATGCAGAAATGCTTCACCATTTCGGGGACGTAGGAGGCTTCACAAAGTAGTGCGTCGCCACACCGTGTTTGAAACAGAATCGCATTTTGCGGGAAATTGCCGGCACCGAGTAGGAACGGTCCGACCCAAGTTGTTATCTACTCTTGTTATTGATATGACATATATTCTATCTGCCTTTGAAGAACCACTATCAACTAGTTTGAAATGATGATCGCTGCTACCATTGGTGTATTATTGACACTACGATCCCAACTTTTTCGCCGGTTTGCTAAATATTACCCTACAAATATAGACTGACTAACAGACTTGTCATATTTTTAGCTCCCGGAAAATGAAGAATTTCGTGGGTGATGAACTGAAGAAATGAGTTATTCGCTGTAAATGCAATAAACGAAATCACAAGTTCCCTCTATTTCTTTACATATTGATTATGCTAGGATTGGGTGAAGCAATAGGGGCCCAGCCGGCTAAATTGTGCCGGTTAATGTGATATGATTTTCGGCTTCCTCACCTGACCAGATGACCGATACCGATTATCGGAAAATCATGAATATCGTGGTCGATATGTTTATCGAATTTTTCGACCAATTTGCGTGCCAGGCGTTTTTCTGACCTATACCGTTGCCTTCCAGAAATCTGCCCAAAGTGTTCTCCCGTCATATCCGCATGAAACCAACTTTAAAACAATGCTTTAAAATGTGGGGAACATAAATAAATAAAATAAATTGGAAACAATTGTGCAATTCAGGCATTTTAGCTATTTCATTATCGACCACGCCTTAAACCAAGTCCCCGTTTACCGAGCTGTTAGTCATAATTAACCTAATTATCAGCTAATTGTTATGTGCAAAAGAAACACCGTGTATATATCATCGCGTATTGGGGAGCAGTGAGTGTCATGGTTGTGATAGTGGAGAAGCCTGAAGTATTGACACGTGTACTGTAAGCCTTGACATAGCGGAGGTCTGTGACCTTAATGGTTGAAAAACATCAAAAATCCAAAACAACAACAACTTCCTCATCACATCAAGAAATGGATTCAACTCCTTTAAGTACAGCTACTGAAAGAACACGGAAATGTTGACGTAACTAACTGATGCTCTAACAGACTCTTCGACATGTGTACAACTATGGCATTGCCTATCAGGTATGGGCCTACACAATATTCTTTCGGAGCCAAGCTGCACACTATGAATTTAGAGACATTACTGTACACCCTAATAGCTTCAGCTACCATCGTTATTTTGATTTCAAATGCTATTTTCTTAGACAGAGGTGCGGTACAATGTGTCTCACACCGTCGCAACACACCAGCATGTTTTTTAGGCCTACCCGGATTCCCTATCGCTGGGACCTTTTCGCATCTTGATTGAGCGACTTATCGCATCTTTTCAGTGTAAAGAACGGAACAGTGATTGAAATGGTTAAACGTGACGTGGCGTAACTTTGCCCCATTATCATCACTATAAATAGTTGCGGCAGCGGGTGCCTAATAGGCCTACTAATTTTTTGACACGCCGATGTAACGATTTACATTGAAGGAACTTCTGGGGAGTCATGAGTTGCTGGCTGCATAATGAGAGCAGACAATAAATATCTGTACGTTCGTATTACTTCCGGGTATTTCAAATGAAGCATAGAATGCCATATGCGGGCAGCGCTACTCAAAGCAAAAAATACGTAACGCAACCGCATGTACAAAGCGGGTAGGTGTACTAAACCTGCCGAGCATTAGTACCGGTAGAGGAATCTTTGCGATTTGGTATTGTATCCTGAAGGTGTGGCGTGTTTTCAACCTGGCTGTTATCATGGCATAATTCCATGCATCCTGTCTATTTAATTCTGTTTTTCGATTCAATTTGCTTGTTTAATCACCACGAAGCGTAGGGCGTAGAGATTGACTAGCTTACGCAACTAGATTAGTATATTAGTAGTTACAGGATTGAGCCTTGCTATAACAAAAAGAATTCAAGCTTCCAGGGCGAGCTGATTTGATGCGAATCCGGTCTCTTTATTATGCACAACTGGCTGGGTTTAATTGCTCGTTCACCAGAAAAAATAAATCAACGCACAGAAAAAATTTCCTTGGTGGTACAGATTAACCTTGTATATCTCGTATGGATATTGTAGCAATTAAAATGCTGTTGGCATTTTTAGCTGGAAATCACATGGCGCGAACACTGTTGTCATTGGTTGCACCACCAGTTCAAATGAAAATCCTCGCCCCCTTTCTACATTCTTCTTCATCTTTCCCTTGGTTTTATCTATTTCTCCGGATTAGACGTCACGGAAGCCGCATAACAGCCTGTTTGGTGGCCTCGTCCCGTTCTTCAGAACAGTCATCAGCGGTCACTCCATTGGGTGACTTATACATTGCACATGAATCGAGGACATGGTCTGCGGTTCGACCCTCTGCACCACATCGTTCTTAGGTCTGGAAGAAAAGACGGTTACAGTCGTTTTGAATATTATGCCGTTATCACTTCTCAACGCATGTGCGCTAAATGTCAATGTGTTGTTGTTTTTTTTTCATTTTGAATTGATGGCGCTTTGAAATACTAAGGTCAATTTAATCCTGCTTTTTGATTCAATTGCTTGTTTAATCACCACGTAGCGTAGGGCGTAGAGATTGACTAGAGCTTACGCAAACTAGATTAGTATATTAGTAGTTACAGGATTGAGCCTTGCTATAACAAAAGAACTCCAGCTTCCAGAGCGAGCTGATTTGATGCGAACTGGTCTCTTTATTATGCACAACTGGCTGGGTTAATTGCTCGTTCACTAGAAAAATAAATCGACGCACAGAAAAATTTCTTGGTGGCACAGATTAACCTTATTATCTCTCGTATGGACATTGTAGCAATTAAAATGGTGTTGGCATTTTAGCTGGAAATCATATGGCGCGAACACTGTTGTCATTATTGCACCACCAGTTCAAATGAAAATCCTCGCTTCCCCTTTCTACATTCTTCTTCATCTTTCCTTTGGATATTATATATTTCTCTGGATTAGACGTCACGGAAAGCCGCAAACAGCCTGTTTGGTGGCCTCGTCCCGGTTCTTCATAACAGTCACCAGCGGTCACTCCATTGGGTGACTTATACATTGCACATGAATCGAGGACATGGTCTGTGGTTCGACCCTCTGCACCACATCGTTCTTAGGTCTGGAAGAAAGACGGTTACAGTCGTTTTGAATATTATGCCGTTATCAAGTTCTCAACGCATGTGCGCCATGTCAATGTGTTGTTGTTTTTGTCTTTGAATTGATGGCGCTTTGAAATACTAAGGTCATGTGTGCCAAGGTCAATGCGCGTATAGTGCGTGTGTTAAACCCATATTTCTAATTTGTTATGCCAATAGAGTTGACACAATGCCATGGTTCATCAGTACGTAACTTCAATGCCAGATTCGTACGATGAAGGAATATCAGCAATTGAATATTTACAACGCATATGCGCTTCGTTGTGACGGAAGACCGAATAATGAATCTCAAATGTCTCCCCGAATTGAATTCAATAGTTGGCGCCAAATGTTCTGACGTGCCACGGAAGAAACAACCCCAATTTATTTGATGTACTGTGGCGACGCAGGTACTTTATAACGGAGCCAGCTTCACTATCAGCTTCACCTATCAGTTTCATCGATTATGGCTCCAGTGCTAACTTTGCTGATGTCTTTGAAGTTAACAACGAGAGGGTTGCAGACAATTTTTATATACGGTTGTACGTTTGAAATGCACACACGACATCAATGTGTTCACTGTGCTCTGAATTAGCGCATCAAAACGACAGCTTTTATCTACTCGTTGCCGTAACAAAAACAGTTTCTTTCCTTATTATATATATACAGTACATTACAGTAAATATCTTTGGGCTAAAATAGGCTAAACCAAATAAAACAGGTCATTTCATCATCTTACATTCTGCATTATGCTTCTACCGGAAATGACAATCAACCATATTGCGGTAAAGGCTGCATAAGTGAACAAGCGATAAGAGACATCATCAAGACACCGAGTTCATGCGGGCATGGCCGACAGGCCGGAATTGGACCGGTCAAACGTTTTAAAGAGTGAGATAATTTAACCGATTGCGGAAACATGTTGATGTTAGTGGATAGTTCAAAATTAACCGCTGGCACCTCCATGTAGAAAAACGGTAACCGTTTGCTAAAAGAGCGTAACCAGGAAAATGCCACAACGGTTTCCGTTCCGGTTCTGGTTCATTGAAAATTACAAAAACGGTTCGGTTACGGTTTCGGTCACAAAAATCAAGCGGTAACCGTTCTTTTTCGTTCCGGTTCCGGTTCGGTTCGACACCCTGCTTGTGATACCTGAGAGTGGCCATTTAACATGACGTTTCCGTTTTCACTAGGAAGCTATAATTTTTATAGCTACGACCGCATACCATCAAGTTGGGTTAGTACGAACACAGATTAGACTTGTTGGCTTGAAAATGCCCAACAATTTACACTACAGGGAAACGATACTACCAGCTTCCCTTCCTACATCTTCTTCTTTATCTTTCCATTGGCTTTTATCTATTTCTTCGGATTAAACGTCACGGATGCCTAAGAGCAGCCACTGTTTGTTGGCCTCGTCTATGTTCGTCAGACAGTCACCAGCAGTCACTCCATTGGGTGACGTATAAATTGCACATCAATCGATGAGATGCCCTGCGGTTTGAGATAGTGTCAGAACAGTGAATTACTCTCCCGAAGACACGAACAATAATCCATCAGGCCAACCAATGAATCGATCATAGCAGTAACCTACCAAATATCGACTTGCGCCACAACCGAGGTCGGGTCGGACGTCCCAATTATTTAAAGCAGTGCCGATGCCGTTTGAGACCCGCATGTCTATTAGACCTATCACCATTACCAGTACCTGCCCGGTACCGATAGACGAGCATATTGTATATTTATTTAAGATGTAAGACGTCAGTTAAGACGCAACGAAGGTAATAATGAATGGCAATTTGCAAGTTTGGATAGATTCAGTTGCTCATTAATATTTGAAAGTGGGTAAATGACACGACAGGAAATCGAGGCGTCGGTAATCCCTACTCGCAAAAGGATATGATTGATCACTTCCTGTTCCAAAACGAACATAATTTGCAGGCTTCAAAGCAACCGTCAGTTTCGTTTGCGCCGAAGTAATAGTCGATTGGCAGTTGACACCATGACTGCTTAGGGAAAGTATGGACCACGAGCGACGATTATATTTTAGGTGGTTCTCAAAAATAGTGAGACTCTCAAATTAACGTTAATCTCGTTGCAAACACCAATTCCGAAACCATGCCGCACCTTCCAAACCATCCAATTGATCATGGATGGCTCAATGTGACTAAAGGGCCAGCTGTTTCCGAAGATTTAAAAAGCTTGTTCTACAGTATGCTTTTTCTTAGTCAGAAGTCTCTGCATTCTTCAGCTTTCCAGGCATTGTATTTTGAAGATGGGATCATGGGCTGTTACTGCTATTATTGGCCATGGCAGAACGTATAGACGCCTCAACTACTAACCTCACCGCTAATGAATGTAGGCACAAAGCTTCGTCGGTAAAACGAATTTCGCTAAGCGACCTCCGACCTCGGACCTTCGAAGCCCATTATATCGCTCAGAAAAATTTTTAATTGCTGCCATGCCCAAAACGTCAATATTAGCAGGAAAAGTAGTGTGGCGGGCCCATCCATAAGCATTTTAAGCCATCATGCTGTATTTTGACTGATGCGTAGCCTACGCTGTAATATGTAATCGACATGGTTTTTTTTTTGACTTCGACTGTTTTAGAGACTAGACTGTCCACCTAACCAAGCATCAGCAACATGTTCAAGAGTGTCATCATGATTTTGGCTCTAGCGTCGGCGGCATATGCATGTGAGAAAGATATTTTGTTGCAGTTGCCCAAACGATGTTGTTAACGTTTATTGTCAGTAGCTTTACCTCATGACGGATCCAGTCTCAGTTATGGAAAATATTCCATCGACCCACCTTGTCTACATTTTGCGACAAAGTAGAACGTTGATATATCTGTTTCTACGATCATGGGTCATTGTTGGTTTACCTTAGAACGGTGCCACTTTAAAGACGTTGCTTCGGGAAACCACGGTTGATCGTGCTCATGGCCAATAATGATACACATTAGCTGTTGGCAATGTCGCCAACGAATCAATGCCTTCTATGCTCGACAATTTCTAATGCAGATCAGCTGCTTCCGAACAGCCGCTCACTCGGCCTGTTCTTCCTGAACACGTCAGCTCATCACTCATCACTGATGAGTAATCACTAATCAGTAAATTAATAATGGGGTAGAAGTGGAAAGTACTGGCCCTAGTCATCTTTCCATGCGACTCCAAATTCCATTATTTTACTTTTGGCTGGTTCCTTCCGATATATTCGACTTTTTTACGAATGTAGCAGGGTGTGGTTAGTACATATGCCTGTTCTTTGACGACTATAGAGATCTGATTCTTACGTGTTGTGCAATAGTACATCTCTTTACGACCCTTACAGATTGTGACGATGATAGACATTGTTGGGATGAATACTGCGACCGAATTTCATATGTGTGTTCCTTGCGGTTGTAAGTAACAATGTTTTTCATTGGTACCCGTACATGCGAACTCCTGTTAGAACTCGTCATTCTAGTCCGAGTTTAGTTTGGGATTAGATTTGAAATTAGACTACTGCAGTACTGATGGATACTGGAGAGGTGTGTTGAAAGTCGTATCTATGGTAGTGATGCAGAAATGCTTCACTGTTTTGGGACGTAGGAGGCTTCACAAAGAGTGTCACACAATTCATTTTTTGGAAACAGAATCGTATTTAGTGGGAAATGCTTTGGCACCGAGTAGGAACGGTCCTGACGCAAGTTGTTATTTACTGTAGTTAATGATAAGGACATATATTCTATCAGCCTTTGCAGAACCACTATCAACTAGCTTCTGAAATGATGATCGCTCGTACCCATTGGTGTATTATTAACATCTGCATCTCAAACTTTTTGCCGGTTTGCTAAATATTACCCCACAATTATAGACTGATCAATAAGACTTGTCATATTTTAGTTCCCGGGAAAATGAAGAATTTCTGTTGGTGATGAACTGAAGAAATGAGTTATTCGCTGTAAATGCACAAACGAAATCACAAGTTCCCTCTCTGTTTCCTTACATATTGATTATGCTAGGATTGGGTGAAGAATAGGGGCCCGCCGGTTAAATTGTGGCGGTTAATGTGATATGATTTTCGGCTTCTCACCTGACAGATGACCGGATACCGATTATCGGAAACGCTGAATATCGTGGTTGATATGTTTGATCAATTTTCGACCAATTTGCGCCAGGCGTTTTTCTGACCTATACCGTTGCCTTCCAGAAATCTGCCCAAAGTGTTCTCCGTCATATCCGCATGAAACCAACTTTAAAACAATGCTTTAAATGTGGGGAACATAAATAAATAAAATATAAATTGGAAACACCAGCAATTCAGGTATTTTAGCTATTTCATTATCAATCACGCCTTTAAACCAAGTCCCTGTTTACCGAGCTGTTAGTCATAATTAACCTAATTATCAGCTAATTGTTATGTGCAAAAGAAACACCTCGTGTATATATCATCGCGTATTGGGGGAGCGGTGTGAGGTCATGTTGTATAGTGATCCGAGAAGCTTCGAAGTATTGACACGTACTGTAAGCCTTGACATAGCGGAGGCTCCCATGAACCTTAATGGTTGAAAAACATCAAAAATCCAAAACAACAACAACTTCCTCATCACATCAAAGAAATGGAATTCAACTCCTTTAAGTACAATCATTGAAAGAACATGCTCCGGAAATGTTGACGTAACTACTTGATGCTCTAACAGACTCTGACATGTGTACAACTATAGTACGTCATCGGGTATGGCCTACAATATCTTTCGGAAGCTGCTGCACACCAGAATTGCAGAGCCATTACTGTACACCTAATAGTTTGCTTACTATCGTTATTTCGATTTCATTTTGCCCTAAATGCTACATAGTTTTTCTTGTGGACAGAGGCAAGTGGCACAATGTGTCTCAACGTCGCAACACGCAGCATGTTTTAGGGCCTACGGATTCTATCGCTGGGACCTTTCTCGCATCTTTGATTGGAGCGACTTATCGATCTTTCAATTGTAAAAAGAACGAACATGAATGATTAAAGATTGGTTAAACGACGTGGCGTAACTTTGCCCCATTATCATCACTATAAATAGTTGCGGCAGCGGGTGTGGCCTAATAGGCCTACTAATTGTTGACACGCCGATGTGTAAACGATTTCACATTTGAAGCTGAACTTTGGGAGTCATGAGTTGCTGGCTGCCAACAGAGAGCAGACACAATATCTGTACGTCTGTATTACTTCGGTATTTCAAATGAAGCATAGGAATGCCATTATATGCGGGCAGCGCTACTCAAAGCAAAAAATATAACAAAACTGCTGTACAAAGCGGTGAGGTACTAAATCGCGATATGATTAGTACCGGTAGGATAACCTTATGATTTTGGTATTGTATCCTGAAGGTGGCGCCTTTCAACCGGTTGCCATCACGGGCATGAATCACATCCCGTCTATTAATTCTGCTTTCGATTCAATTCTGCTTGCTTAATTCACCACTAAAGCGTAGGGCGTAGAGATTGACCAGAGCTTACGCAACTAGATTAGTATATTAGTAGTTACAGGATTGAGCCTGCTATAACAAAGAACCCAGCTTCCAGGAGCGCGAGCTGATTTAATGCGAATCCGGTCTCTTTATTATGCACAACTGGCTAGCATTGCTCGTTCACCAGAAAATAAATCGACGCATTGAAAATTTGCGGTGGTACAGATTAACCCTATTATCTCTCGTATGGATATTGTAGCAATTAAAATGCTGTTGGCATTTTAGCTGGAAATCACATGGCGCGAACACTGTTGTCATTGGTTGCACCACCAGTTCAAATGAAAATCCCTCGCTTCCCTTTCTACATTCTTTCTTCATCTTTCCTTTGATTTTATCTATTTCTCCGGATTGATCAATGGAAGCCGCATAACAAGCCTGTTTGGTGGTCTTCGTCCCGGTTCTTCAGAACAGTCATCAGCGGTCACTCCATTGGGTGACTTATACATTGCACATGAATCGAGGACATGGTCTGTGTGTCTGACCCTCTGCACCACATCATCATCGTTCTTAGGGTCTGGAAGAAAAGACGGTTACAGTCGTTTTGAATATTATGCCGTTATCAATTCAACGCATGCGCTATGTCAATGTGTTGTTGTTTTTGTCATTTTTGAATTGATGGCGCTTTGAAACTATGTCAATTTCTAATCCCGTTGATTCAATTTGCTTGTTTAATCACCACGTAGCGGTGGGCGTAGAGATTGGACTAGAGCTTACGCAACTAGATTAGTATATTAGTAGTTGCTATGATTGAGCCTCTTGCTATAACAAAAGAACTCCAGCTTCCAGAGCGAGCTGATTTGATGCGGAATCCGGTCTCTTTATTATGCACAACTGGCTGGGTTAATTGCTCGTTCACCGAAAATAAATCGACGCACAGAAAAATTTCCGGTGGCACATGATTAACCTTATTATCTCTCGTATGGATATTGTAGCAATTAAAATGGTGTTGGCATTTTAGCTGGAAATCATATGGCGCGAACATTGCTGTCATTGGTTGCACCACCAGTTCAAATGAAAATCCCTCGCTTCCCTTTCACATTCTCTTTCTCTTCATCTTTCCCTTTGACATTATATATTTCTGGATTAGACGTCACGGAAGCCGCAAACAGCCTGTTTGCGGCCTCGTCCCGGTTCTTCATAACAGTCACCAGCGGTCACCCATTGGGTGACTTATACATTGCACATGAATCGAGTGACATGGTTCGGTGGTTCGACCCTCTGCACCCACATCGTTCTTAGGTCTGGAAGAAAGACGGTTACAGTCGTTTTGAATATTATGTCGTTATCGCCTCAACGCATGCGCCATGTCACGTGTTGTTGAGCTTTTGTCATTTTGAATTGATGGCGCTCGTAGAAATACTAAGGTCATGTGCCAAGGTCAATGCGTATAGTGCATGTTAAACCCATATTCTAATTTGTTATGCCAATAGAGTTGACACAATGCCATGGTTCATCAGCAATGTAATCTCTCAATGCCAGATTCGTACGATGAAGGAATATCAGCAATTGAATATTTACAACGCATATGCGCTTCGTTGTGACGGAAGACCGAATAATGAATCTCAAATGTTCTCCCGAATTGAATTCAATAGTTGGTGCCAGTCGTTCTGACGTGCCACGGAAGAACAACCCAATTTATTTGATGTACCGTGGCGACGCAGGTACTTTATAACGCGGGATTCAGCTTCACCTTATCAGTTTCACTCATCAGTTTCATCGATTATGGTCTGTGCCATCCCTTTGTTGGCTGCCTTTTGAAGTTAACAACGAGAGGGTTGCAGACAATTTATATACGCCACGTTTGAAATGCACACACGACATCAGCGTGGTTCACTGTGCTCTGAATTAGCGCATCAAAACGACAGCTTTATCTACTCGCCGTAACAAAAACAGTTTCTTTTCCTTATTATATATATGTTGTGCAACATTACAGTAAATATCTTTGCTAAAATAGGCTAAACCAAATAAAACAGGTCATTTCATCATCTTACATTCTGGCATTATGCTTCTACCGGAAATGACAATCAACCATATTGCGGTAAAGGCTGCATAAGTGAACAAGCGATAAGGAGACATCATCAAGACACCGACCATGTGGGCATGGCCGACAGGCCTGGAATTGACCGGTCAAACGTTTTAAAGAGTGAGATACTTAACCGGATTGCGGAACATGTTGATGTTAGCGGATAAATCAAAATTAAACCGCTGGCACCTCCACAGAAAAACGGTAACTGTTTGTTAAAAGAGCGTAACTGCGGAAAATGCCACAACGGTTTCGTTCCGGTTCTGGTTCATTGAAAAATTACAAAACGGTTCGGTTACGGTTTCGGTTCACAAAAATCAAGCGGTAAACTGTTCTTTTTGTCCTGGTTCCGGTTCGGTCTCGACACCCTGCTTGTGATACCTGAGAGTGGCCAGTGAACATGACGTTTCCTGTTTTCACTAGAAGTTATAATTTTATAGCTACGACCGCATACCATCAAGTTGGGTTAGTACGAACACAGATTAGACTTGTTGGCTTGAAAATGCCCAACAATTTACACTACAGGGAAAATGATACTACCTAGCTTCCCTTCCTACATTCTTTCTTTATCTTTCCATTGGCTTTTATCTATTTCTTCGGATTAAACGTCACGGGATGCCTGGCAGCAGCCACTGTTTGGTGGCCTCGTCCAGGTTCGTCAGACCAGTCACCAGCAGTCACTCCATTGGGTGAGTTATGCATTGCACATAAATCAATGAGATGGTCTGCGGTTCGAGTTCGAGTCAGAACAGTGAATTCCTCCCCCGAAGACACGAACAACAATCCATCAGGCCAACCAATGAATTGATCAACGCAGTAACCTACCAAATATCGACTTGCGCCACAACCGAGCTGGGGTCGAATGTTCCAATTTTTGAAGCAGTGCCGATGCAGTTTGAGACCCGCCCGGTACCGATAGAGGCGCAAATTGAATATTTGATTTAAGATGTAAGACGTCAGTTAAGACGCTACGAAGGTAATAATGAATGGCAATTCGCAAGTTTGGGAAATTTCAGTTGCTCATAAATATTTGAAAATGGGTAAATGACACGACGGGGAATCGAGGCGTCGGTAATCCTACTCGCAAAAGGATATGATTGATCACTTCCTGTTCCAAAACGAACATAATTTGCAGGCTTTAAAGCAACCGTCAGTTTCGTTTGCGCCGAAGTCATAGTCGATTGGCAGTTGGCACCAAGACTGCTCAGGGAAATTGTGGACCACGAGCGACGATTATATTTTAGGCGGTTCTCAAAAATAGTGAGACTTCTCAAATTAACGTTAATCTCGTTGCAAAGCACCAACTCAGAAACAATGCCGCACCTTCCAAACCATCCAATTGATCATGGATGGCTCAATGTGCCTAAAAGGCCCGCTGCTGTTTCCGAAGATTTAAAAGCTTGTTCTACAGTATGCTTTTTCTTAGCCAGAAGTCTCTGCATTCTTCAGCTTTCCAGGCATTGTATTTTGAAGATAGCATCATGGGCTGTTACTGCTCTTATTGGCCATGGCAGAACGTATAGACGCCTCAACTACTAACCTCACCGCTTATGAACGTAGGCAATGTAAAGCGTCGCTAAAACAAGTTTTGCTAAGCGACAGACGACCTTCGACCTCCGAAGCCCCATATATCGCTCAGGAAAAATTTATGCCTAAAACGTCAATATTAGCAGGAAAAGTAGTGTGGCAGGCCCATCTAAAGGCATTTTAGCCATCATGCTGTATTTTGACTGATGCGTAGCCTACGCTGTAATATGTAATCGACATCTGGTTTTCTTTTTGACTTCGACTATTTTAGAGAGACTAGACTGTCCACCTAACCAAGCATCAGCAACATGTTCAAGAGTGTCATCATGATTTTTGCTCTAGCGTCGGCGGCATATGCATGCTGTGAGAAATATATTTTTGCTGCAGTTGCCCAAACGATGTTGTTAACGTTTATTGTCAGTAGCTTTACCTCATGACGGATCCCAGTCTCAGTTATGGAAAATATTCCATCGACCCACCCTGTCTGCAATTTGCGACAAGTAGACTGATGATATATCTGTTTCTACGATCATGGGTCATTGTGATTACCTTGGATCGGGGCCACTTTATAGACGTTGCTTCGGCAACCCCGGTTCATCGTGCTCATGACGTAATAATGATACACCTTAGCTGTTGGTGCAATTTCACCAACGAAACAATGCCTTCATGTTCGACAATTTCTACTGCAGGTCAGCTGCTTCTAACAGCCGGTCACTCGGCCTGTTCTTCCTGAACACGTCTGCTCATCACTCATCACTGATGAGTAATCACTAATCAGTAAATCAATAATGGGGTAAAAGTGGGAAAGTACTGTCCCTAGTCATCTTTCATGCGACTCCAAGTTTCATTATTTTACTTCGGCTGGTTCCTTCCGATATATTCGACATTTACGAATGGTAGCAGGGTGTGCGCTACAGTCCATATGCCTGTTCTTTGACGACTATAGAGATATGATTCTTATGTGTTGTGCAATAATAGTACATCTCACTACCACCCTTACAGATTGTGACGATGAAAGCCAATGCGGGAATGAATGCTGCGACCAAATTTCTCATATGTGTGTTCCCTGCGGTTGTAAGTAACAATGTTTTTCATTGGTACCCGTACATGCAAACCCTGTTAGGACTCGTCCTTCTAGTCCGAGTTGAGTTTGGTTAAAATTGAAATTGTGACTACTGCAGTACCGATGGTCAAGGGAGAGGCGTGTGGAAAGTCGTATCTATGGTAGTGATGCAGAAATGCTTCACCATTTCGGGGACGTAGGAGGCTTCACAAAGTAGTGCGTCGCCACACCATGTTTGAAACAGAATCGTATTTAGCGGGAAATTGTCGGCACCGAGTAGGAACGGTCCGACCCAAGTTTTTATCTACTCTAGTTAATGATATGACATATATTCTATCTGCCTTTGCAGAACCACTATCAACTAGTTTGAAATGATGATCGCTCGTACCCATTGGTGTATTATTGACACAACGATCTCAACTTTTTTGCCGGTTTGCTAAATATTACCCTACAAATATAGACTGACTAACAGACTTGTCATATTTTTAGCTCCCGGAAAATGAAGAATTTCGTGGGTGATGACCTGAAGAAATGAGTTATTCGCTGTAAATGCAATAAACGAAATCACAAGTTCCCTCTATTTCTTTACATATTGATTATGCTAGGATTGGGTGAAGCAATAGGGGCCCGCCGGTTAAATTACGCCGGTTAATGTGATATGATTTTCGGCTTCCTCACCTGACAGATGACCGATACCGATTATCGGAAAATCATGAATATCGTGGTCGATATGTTTATTGGATTCCCGACCACTTTGCGTGCCAGGCGTTTTTCTGACCTATACCGTTGCCTGCCAGGAATCTGCCCAAAGTGGTCTCCCGTCATATCCGCATGAAACCTACTTTAAAACAATGTTTTAGATGTGGGGAACATAAATAAATAAAATAAATTGGAAACAATTGTGCCATTCAGGCATTTATAGATATTTCATTATCGACCACGCAGCTAAACCAAGTCCCCGTTTACCGAGCTGTCAATCATAATTAACCTAATTATCATCTAATTGTTATGTGCAAAAGAAACATCGTGTATATATTATCGCGTATTGGGGGGAGCGGTGCGGAGTGTGATGGTTGTGATAGTGATCCGGAGAAGCCTGAAGTATTGACACGTGTACTGTAAGCCTTGACATAGCGGAGGTCTACGTGACCTTAATGGTTGAAAAACATCAAAAATATAAAACAACAACAACTTCCTCATCACATCAATGAAATGAAATTCAACTCCTTCAAGTACAACTACTGAAAGAACATACTCCGGAAATGTAGACGTCACTACTTCTGATGCTCTAACAGACTCTCCGACATGTGTACAACTACAGCATTGCCTATCAGGTATGGGCCTACAATATTCTTTCGGAAGCCAAGCTGCACACTATGAATTTAGAGCTTTACACATTACTGTACACCTAATAGCTTCAGCTTAACATCGTTATTTCGATTTCATTTTTGCCCTAAATGGTATTTTCTTAGACAGAGGTGCGGTACAATGTGTCTCAACGTCGGAACACGCAACAAGTTTTAGGCCTACGGATTCCCTATCGCTTGGACCTTTCTCGCATCTTGATTGAGCGACTTATCGCATCTTTTCAATTGTAAAAAGAACGAGCATGAACGATTGAAAGATTGGTTAAACGTGACGTGGCGTAACTTTGCCCCATTATCATCACTATAAATAGTTGCGGCAGCGGGTGTGGCCTAATAGGCCTACTAATTTTTGACACGCCGATGTGTAACGATTTCACATTTGAAGCTGAACTTCTGGGGAGTCATGAGTTGCTGGCTGCATAATGAGAGCAGACAATAAATAGCTGTACGTTCGTATTACTTCGGGTATTTCAAATGAAGCATAGAATGCCATATGCGGGCAGCGCTACTCAAAGCAAAAAAATACGTAACGCAACCGCATGTACAAAGCGGTGAGGTGTACTAAACCTGCCGAGCATTAGTACCGGTAGAGGAATCTTTGCGATTTGGTATTGTATCCTGAAGGTGTGGCGTGTTTTCAACCGGCTGTTATCATGGCATAATTCCATGCATTCTGTCTATTTAATCCTGCTTTCGATTCAATTTGCTTGTTTAATCACCACGAAGCGTAGGGCGTAGAGATTGACTAGAGCTTACGCAACTAGATTAGTATATTAGTAGTTACAGGATTGAGCCTTGCTATAACAAAAAGAATTCAAGCTTCCAGGGCGAGCTGATTTGATGCGAATCCGGTCTCTTTATTATGCACAACTGGCTGGGTTAATTGCTCGTTCACTAGAAAAATAAATCAACGCACAGAAAAATTTCCTTGGTGGTACAGATTAACCTTATTATCTCTCGTATGGATATTGTAGCAATTTAAATGCTGTTGGCATTTTAGCTGGAAATCACATGGCGCGAACACTGTTGTCATTGGTTGCACCACCAATTCAAATGAAAATCCCTCGCTTCCCTTTCTACATTCTTCTTCATCTTTCCCTTGGATTTTATCTATTTCTCCGGATTAGACGTCACGGAAGCCGCATAACAGCCTGTTTGGTGGCCTCGTCCCGGTTCTTCAGAACAGTCACCAGCGGTCACTCCATTGGGTGACTTATACATTGAACATGAATCGATGACATGGTCATCGGTTCGACCCTCTGCACCACATCGTTCTTAGGTCTGGAAGAAAAGACGGTTACAGTCGTTTTGAATATTATGCGTTATCAATTTCTCAACGCATGTGCGCCATGTCAATGTGTTGTTGTTTTTGTCATTTTTGAATTGATGGCGCTTTGAAATACTAAGGTCAATGTGCCAAGGTCAATGCGTATAGTGCGTGTGTTAAACCCATATTCTAATTTGTTATGCCAATAGAGTTGACACAATGCCATGGTTCATCAGTACGTAACTTCAATGCCAGATTCGTACGATGAAGGAATATCAGCAATTCGAATATTTACAACGCATATGCGCTTCGTTGTGACGGAAGACCGAATAATGAATCTCAAATGTCTCCCCGAATTGAATTCAATAGTTGGCGCCAAATGTTCTGACGTGCCACGGAAGAAACAACCCCAATTTATTTGATGTACTGTGGCGACGCAGGTACTTTATAACGCGGGAGCCAGCTTCACTATCAGCTTCACCTATCAGTTCATCGATTATGGCTCCGGTGCTAACTTTGCTGATGTCTTTGAAGTTAACAACGAGAGGGTTGGGCAGACAATTTTTATATACGGTTGTACGTTTGAAATGCACACACGACATCAATGTGTTCACTGTGCTCTGAATTAGCGCATCAAAACGACAGCTTTTATCTACTCGTTGCCGTAACAAAAACAGTTTCTTTCCTTATTATATATACAGTACATTACAGTAAATATCTTTGGGCTAAAATAGGCTAAACCAAATAAAACAGGTCATTTCATCATCTTACATTCTGCATTATGCTTCTACCGGAAATGACAATCAACCATATTGCGGTAAAGGCTGCATAAGTGAACAAGCGATAAGGAGACATCATCAAGACACCGAGTTCATGCGGGCATGGCCGACAGCGCAATTGACCGGTCAAACGTTTTAAAGAGTGAGATAATTCAACCGATTGCGGAAACATGTTGATGTATGTGGATAGTTCAAAAAAATAAACCGCTGGCACCTCCATTTAGAAAAACGGTAACCGTTTGCTAAAAGAGCGGTAACCAGGAAAATGCCACAACGGTTTCGTTCCGGTTCTGGTTAATTGGAAAATTAAAAAAACGGTTCGGTTACGGTTTCGGTTCACAAAAATCAAGCGTAACTGTTCTTTTTCGTTCCGGTTCCGGTTCGGTTCGACACCCTGCTTGTGATACCTGAGAGTGGCCAGTGAACATGACGTTTCCGTTTTCACTAGGAAGCTATAATTTTTATAGCTACGACCGCATACCATCAAGTTGGGTTAGTACGAACACAGATTAGACTTGTTGGCTTGAAAGCCCAACAATTTACACTACAGGGAAAATGATACTACCTAGCTTCCCTTCCTACATTCTTCTTTATCTTTCCATTGGCTTTTATCTATTTCTTCGGATTAAACGTCACGGATGCCTAAGAGCAGCCACTGTTTGGTGGCCTCGTCCAGGTTCGTCAGACCAGTCACCAGCAGTCACTCCATTGGGTGAGTTATGCATTGCACATAAATCAATGAGATGGTCTGCGGTTCGAGTTCGAGTCAGAACAGTGAATTCCTCCCCCGAAGACACGAACAACAATCCATCAGGCCAACCAATGAATTGATCAACGCAGTAACCTACCAAATATCGACTTGCGCCACAACCGAGCTGGGGTCGAATGTTCCAATTTTTGAAGCAGTGCCGATGCAGTTTGAGACCCGCCCGGTACCGATAGAGGCGCAAATTGAATATTTGATTTAAGATGTAAGACGTCAGTTAAGACGCTACGAAGGTAATAATGAATGGCAATTCGCAAGTTTGGGAAATTTCAGTTGCTCATAAATATTTGAAAATGGGTAAATGACACGACGGGGAATCGAGGCGTCGGTAATCCTACTCGCAAAAGGATATGATTGATCACTTCCTGTTCCAAAACGAACATAATTTGCAGGCTTTAAAGCAACCGTCAGTTTCGTTTGCGCCGAAGTCATAGTCGATTGGCAGTTGGCACCAAGACTGCTCAGGGAAATTGTGGACCACGAGCGACGATTATATTTTAGGCGGTTCTCAAAAATAGTGAGACTTCTCAAATTAACGTTAATCTCGTTGCAAAGCACCAACTCAGAAACAATGCCGCACCTTCCAAACCATCCAATTGATCATGGATGGCTCAATGTGCCTAAAAGGCCCGCTGCTGTTTCCGAAGATTTAAAAGCTTGTTCTACAGTATGCTTTTTCTTAGCCAGAAGTCTCTGCATTCTTCAGCTTTCCAGGCATTGTATTTTGAAGATAGGATCATGGGCTGTTACTGCTATTATTGGCCATGGCAGAACGTATAGACGCCTCAACTACTAACTTCACCGCTAATGAACGTAGGCAATGTGAAGCTTCGTCGCTAAAACGAGTTTCGCTAAGCGACAGACGACCTCCGACCTCCGAAGCCCCATATATCGCTCAGGAAAAATTTTAATTGCTGGCATGCCTAAAACGTCAATATTAGCAGGAAAAGTAGTGTGGCAGGCCCATCTAAAGGCATTTTAGCCATCATGCTGTATTTTGACTGATGCGTAGCCTACGCTGTAATATGTAATGGACATCTAGTTTTCTTTTTGACTTCGACTATTTTAGAGAGACTAGACTGTCCACCTAACCAAGCATCAGCAAAATGTTCAAGAGTGTCATCATGATTTTGGCTCTAGCGTCGGCGGCATATGCATGTAAGAAAGATATTTTTGCTGCAGTTGCCCAAACGATGTTGTTAACGTTTATTGTCAGTAGCTTTACCTCATGACGGATCCCAGTCTTAGTTATGGAAAATATTCCATCGACCCACCTTGTCTTCATTTTGCGACTAGTAGAACGTTGATATATCTGTTTCTACGATCATGGGTCATTGTGATTACCTTGGATCGGGGCACCTTTATAGACGTTGCTTCGGGAAACCACGGTTGATCGTGCTCATGACGTAATAATGATACACATTAGCTGTTGGTGCAATTTCACCAACGAAACAATGCCTTCATGCTCGATAATCTCTACTGCAGTTGCTTCGAACAGCCGGTCACTCGGCCTGTTCTTCCTGAACACGTCTGCTCATCACTCATCACTGATGTGTAATCAGTAAATCAATAATGGGGTAGGAGTGGGAAAGTACTGTCCCTAATCATCTTGACATGCGACTCTAAGTTCCATTATTTTACTTCGGCTGGTTCCTTCCGATATATTCGATTTTGACGAATGGTAGCGGGGTGTGGGCTACAGTACAGATGCCTGTTCTTTGACGACT